>JAMRYI010001145.1:0-42418 GCA_029231635.1 Ditylenchus weischeri
TGCGTATGCTGTTACTCCTTCTTTCTGCTTCATGAAATTTTCTGCTGACAGTCTTCGCCGATTTGCTGGCGGCTGAGAATTCCACGCTTCTTTCCCGTTCTTAGATGCATACGACGGAATCACTTCGACTGTTTCATTAATAAACGAACGCTGTATCGATATGTAAGAAGGACGCAATAAAAGCATAATGTATTGAATCAAAATAAATAAGTTAGTTTTTCCTTTTACCAACGCCACAATATTTAAACCGAAAAAGCTAAAATTTGAATTGGAATTAAATGGATTTCGTGCAAATAGAAAGTTTGCTGTAGAAAATCAATCTACAATTTTTGGTCATATATCTCAAAGGTAAAAAATGTCTAATTTAACCAAATTATATACAGGGTGACCGATAATTACGCGCACATTTTAAAATGAAAGCCACAGCCACAAGTCTGGCAAACCTCTGCAATGTACAATTCGCCTACGACTCTATTCAATAGACTCTATTGACGACAAAATCAAAGAACTTGCTTAGAGCAATAAGATGATTAATGAGACCAGAGGCTCATGGAACGCCTAGGCATACTAAATTCGAATAGAACTGTGATTATGACAACTTTGTCGGTAAAGCTGCCGGAGTTACGCCCGCCTGTTTTAAGAGGCAGCGCTGGCAATGGTCGGAATCTTGGGAGAGCCACAAAGCTTTATTAGTGCGAAAATTGCGTCAATTCGAAAAAAGGCTGACCTGATCAAGGATTAAAAGCCTGATCAAGGAAAAGACCCTGGCAGTCGTTGAAGGACTAACACTGACAGAAAGCAATAACACGGTAGCAGTCGACCACCTGAAAGCGAAATATGGCCAAACAGATGCTTTCATCCGAGATTTGCACACTCAAGCCTGCTTGAAATCAGCAGATCTGAATCAGTTACGCCCTAGCTAGACTACTTGGCAAATTTTCAGGAATGAAAGAAAATTAGCACCAAAACGAGGAACAAAATCTCTCGTTTGTCATAAAAGCTAGTCGTCGCTAGCAGTCAAAGGATGCTAAAGTGTCGAAATCTGCTGGAGCCTTGTCTCAATCGAATTCAGGCACGATCAAGCAATGGTTTTAGTCACTTCGAAGAATGATCCGAAAAGCATTTGCAAAGTCAAAAGCGGTGGTAGTTGCAAGTAAGTCATTAAATGACCTGATGAATGAACTAGTTGAGGTAGTTGTTGTTTAAACCGGCTGGTTTGTAAACGACATGTTTAGATTCTCTGCAACTGAGTATATTTCGCCAAGTTAGACGTCGCATATCGTCTAGCTGTCCTGCATATCAGGTGTATGCTCAAATTTCGGTGTTGACATAGTCCTAAACAACAATTTGTACAATCTTAGGATGGACCCTAAATACCGTATTTCTTCTAATAAGCGGGCAGTCTCCAATAGTCGGGCAGTCTCTAATAAACGGGCAGTCTCCAATAGTCGGGCAGTCTATAATAAACGGGCACCCTCGAAGGTGATTGGAAAATAAACGGGTATGCTCGCTTATTAGAAGAAATACGGTATATATTTTAAACACTTTCGTGTTTTTTGAACAAACTAAAAAAAATTTTTTTTTTGAAAAAGAGAAAACGTGTGTGAATGATATTCTATTCTGAGAATGGCTAGTCTTCAAATCCGTAAGGACAACAAACGTTATCTACTTAACCTAAAGAGTTGACGCTTCCAATAAGGACGCTCTGATTCAGGACAAGCTCCAAATAAGGACAATTTTTTGTTCGGTTGGTTTTCGAGGAATAAGGCTAACTTGACGCTCTTAATAATGACGCTCTGAATGAAGATACGCGACCAAGAAAGACAGCAATGGCCGTTCCCAACCTTATAAGTTCCGCTCACAATAAAAACAGATTCAACAGGAGTCAATTTTAACTAAAGTTTGTTTTACGCAAAAAAAAATTTGGCTTAAAACATTTTTTGCAGCAATTTTAAGCCGGAATGCACTTCACGGGACCAGAATCGTCCGAAAAGAATGAAATGTTGAAACCATGAAAAATTGGTCGTCGCGGAGTCGTGAGACCCTTCTTCTTCGATGGAAACGTGAATGAAGTCAATTATCTGTAACGTCTTCAACGTCAACGTCTCCAGGTTGTTCAAGGTGTGTTTTTGTGCAGTTTTGTTGATTTTTTGTTCATTTGTGCTTTCAGGAATGCGAAATGTGATTTTCATGCAGATTGGAGCTCGTCTTCATTGGGCTTTGGCAGTTCGAAACTGGCTGTATGAGACTTTTCCGCTGCGTTGGATGGCCCGTGGTACTCCAAATGCTTCTTCTCCGTTTGCCTGGCCGCGTTATTCGCGTGATTTGAACCTGTGCGACTTCTTTCTGCGTATAAAGAGCCAGGTCTACAAAACACCAATCGCTAGCATGGCCGATGTCCGGACAATAATTGAGCATGCCTTCATTATCCTACAGCCAGAAATGGCCGGAAATGTGGGTGGTAGGTGAGGTTTATAATGTTTCGTGAATCATGTTCTTACGTGTTCTAATTAATTTTTGTACGCTGAAAACGATAAAAACGTTGTTTTCTAACACTCCTACGTGAAAAATCGAATTTTTACAAAAAAAAATTTCTTAGTATTTGCCTAGTATATTTCGCCTATTGACCGAAACTTTCATTTATCTTGGTCTCCCAAAACAAAAAGTCAGATTTCAGGTACCAACTTGTTTCCGAGACATGACGGGGACTGTGCTCCGGTCGCTCTTTATAAACACATGTAAATCGAGCTTTGGTTAATCATGCTCTTAAAAAGGACGTTCTAAATGAGGATAGCTTTTGGCTGTTTCTTGAGTGTCCTTATTTGGAACGTGAACTGTATAGTTCACCCAAATATTTTTGGTGCTCATTGGTGCTGTTTTTTTCAAGAGAACCTTTTGTTGTTATTCGTTGTACACTAACAAGATAATGCTTAGAGACTCGTTTACAAAATAAGATAAAGTATTAAGTCAGTCTCTGGGTGGCCCCTAAAACTAATCAAACACTATCATGTTTACTATTGCCTATTATTATTAATAAGAATTTTTGTAATTAATATTTTACTATTACTTTATTTCTTCTATTAAGGTTGTTATAAAATTTAAGATTGTTTTCGAGATTTTTGGGTGAAAGTCTGAAATATAAAAAGGGGAATCGGTAGAGTTTATTAAAGGAAATACAGTCAACCCTCGTTAATCCGCCACCCCGTTAATCCGCCACCCTCGATAATCCGCCACCCTAGGGCCGGTCCCAAAAAGCTAAAGTTAAGTAAAGGTAGGGTAATCCTATTTCGATGTCCATCGTTAATCCACCCTGAGGCCGGTCCCTAGGGGTGGCGGATTAACGAGGGTTGACTGTATATTAAAATAGTCATTATTTGGCTGTATACAACTGTGAGGTCATTTTGAACATTTGACGATCATTTTTATCACTTTAACTGGCCAAATTGTAATTCAGGATTAAGCGCTATCCAACAATATTTCAACACTATGTTGTGGCGCAGCTCATGAGCTACGAGACGCATGTTACAGAATGATTTTTTAGAATCTGAGTATTGAGCTGTGGCTTTTCGGAAAAAATTAATTTCTTTTTAAAATGATTAAAATCGAAAAACTTAGATTTTCGTCATTTTTTGAAGAAATTGATTTTTTCAAAAGGCCATTTCTTAACATTCAGATTTTCAAAAATCATTCTGTATGATAGGTTTTGAGCACTTCTTTGGTTCCCCCCATACCCGGATTTTTTAAGACTTAGCTTTTTAACTAAAGAAGTGCCGGGTTTTGTATCATAATTGTACTCACAGTAGCCCTTGAACTGCGCTACAACATGGTCCTAAGCATAGCTGCACGGGAAAAATTTTCGGAGCCGGGCGCCGGCACCGGCGCCGGTGTTTTCAGAAAATCGCGCCGGGAGCAAAGTATGGCACTTAATTTTTTTCGGCGCCGGGTGCCGAAATGATGAATAAATTTTTCAGAAAGTTTTTTTTGCAAAAATATTTTTTAAGTTTATTAGAAAAAAGGGCGGAAAACAAAATCATGCATCAATCATTTCCTTGTTATACACCAACATGGTTTTGCTTTTTAACAATAATGGTTTTGTTGACTTTTTCTTCCAGCTGTTAGCATTGAGGTGACACTATACAGCGGCTGTAGAGCGAAACTTTCAGCAAAAAATCAATTAATGGAAAGAAAAATTAAGTATGAAAAAAGATCTTTACTGAAATATTATTAAGCACATTGCTGAAAAAAGAGGCGCCGGGCGCCGGCGCCCCTTTTTTCTGAAAAATTTTGGGGCGCACACCGGCGCCGGCGCTGGCGCCGGCGCCAGTGCAACTATGGTCCTAAGATGTTGTTAAATTAAAATTTTGACCAGTTAAAGTGATAAAAATGCGTAGTTTTGTTATGGATGTTGCTCATCTTTGACTCCAGAAATAAAAAAAATCATAAACTGAATTTTGCAGAGCACAACCAATGCTTTTGCTCATGCTTAAACACGTGTTAACACATGAGTTAACAAATTGCATCAAATGGTTTAGTTTCTCAAAAATACAAACGAATGCGAATTCCAAACACATGAATTTAGGATTTTTTCACATTTTAGACAAAAAAGAGAAAATCAATCCATTTTATTCACAAGGGAGAGACTCTCAGTGTGACTTTGGGAAACTTCGATTAAATGAAAATAAAGTTTGAAAGACTTATTTACTCAAAATGTCAACTATATACAATTTACAGCTGACTATGTACAGTTGGGAACTTATTTACTTGGGAGGGGGACGCATTTTTTAGTAAGTTGTGAATCATGTTCAAACGACTTCTAAGTGATTTTTATAAGCTTAATACTAGGGTTGGATTCGGTCGGTTTTTTTGGATCGGTCGGTTTTTTTGGATCGGTCGGTTTTAAAAAACCGGTTTTTTCAAAGCCGGTTTTTTGGTTCGGGTTTTTTCAATTAACCGAACTGTACCTGGTTTTCGTTTAATTTTTGTCGCAAATAAACCGGTATTTTGCTAAACCTGGTTTTCGGTTTTCCCGGTTTTTTTTTGAAACCGGTTTTTGGTTTCGATTTATTCGCCAAAAAACCCGGTTTTCGGTTAACCGACCGAATCCAACCCTACTTAAAGGAGCATGTTCACGCAGTCACATTCAAATGTTGAAATTTGAATTCCCGGGGATCAATCCTACAAGTGGAATTATGACACGAAATGTTTTTTGAATGCAAGCATTTTTTATTTCAAATATTTTTTTGAATTTGATTTGTCAAACCTGTGGCGACTGTGGGTGCAGCGTAAAGCATAAGTATTCGTCTGAACCTGAGCATTCAGCCGGGTCGATCTTTGAAGTTGTGCCTGAGCCAGACCTCGAGTGTCTTGACTGCGAGTTTTGATTTGCTGAGCCTCTTGCTCGGTCTTATATAGGTACAGTCAGAGAGATATATAGCGTCTTAGCGTTGACAAATCGTCACATTGGCGAAATTACTACAACTTTCATAAAAATAATATAGAAAATTCAAGAAGAGTCGGCATGAACAGAAGTCCACTTGTTCCGGCATCTCTGTTTTACAGAGATACACTCACCCACAGATTTATGATCAGCCAAAGGCTCAGCAAAACCAAACTTGCAGTCCAAGACACTCGAGGTCTGGTTCAGGCTTAACTTTGGGATCAAATGGCTGAATGCTCCAGGTTCAGACGAATACGAATGCAATTCCAAACACAAAAATGTGGGTTTGATAGAAATCAAGACAAAAAAAAATATTTTAAATAAAAATCTCTGTGACTTTGGAAACTTCGGGTCATAATTCACTTGTGGGGGGGTGGTGGGAATTCAAATTTCAACATTTAAACGTGACTGTGTGAACATGTGCTAAAAAGATAAAAAAGGTTGTTTTTACACTTTCCTACGTAAATTTGATTTTTAAAAATTTTGAACAAAATGTGACTTTTTCGTTTGGGGACCAAGGTAAAACATCTTATATAAGGTATTATACCCCGTTTCGGTCCCTGGAGCTGGGCAAAAGAGCCTTTAAATGCATTTCAATCAAAAGTCTTGCTCGGAATCCTGTCTAAGGTGAGTGAGTGCGCATTCACCCATCAAACCCCTTCACCCCGAAGGAGCGCAGGGTGCTTGATGGCTTCCTAACTATATTCTTTATGCGGTAGGCCGCAGTTAACAAAACTATGTTCAAATTCCATCTTTTCAGAAGTTTTGGGGGTATCCACGTACCCTTTTCTAGTGGTTTACTTTGGCCCCAAACGAAAAGTCATATTTTAGTCAAAAATTTTTTTAATCCATTTTTTATGTAGAAAAATGTCAGAAAAAAAACTTTTTATCGTTTTAAAAATATAAAAATCACTTAGACATCGTTTAAACATGATTTACAAATTACTGAAAAACGCGCACCATTCGCCTACCGACACCACCGTTCTGGACCGTTCTTCTTCGATCGGAACGTTAATGCTCAGCGATATTTGGCCATGCTCCAAGATAATGTTATCCCATCCCTCCAGCAATGGCCGAATTTCGACCAACTGGTGTTCATGCAAGATGGAGCTCCACCACATTGGGGATTGAATTTTCGAGCTCTGCTCAACCTTTATTTTCCGAATCGGTGGATTGGTAGGATCCTGCACCAATGACCATGAACGACTTGCGCCGGCACCTCGATTCCGCTACGCGTTGAGACAAAATAAAAGAAATTGTGGTTGAATTTTGTTGCTTTTGTTGCATAAATTTGTTGATTTTCGGTGGTCTCATTTAAACTAGGCATAACTTCGCTCATTTTTGAGATAAAGAGCCACTCTTTTTTTTAAACGAAATGGTAAATCAAGGGCTTTCCAACGAATATATAGTTGTATCAAAAAGGTTGCAATCACAACGAGTTATGACGAAAACAAAAGGTAAAAAAAAAGTTGTGTCACCCTGTACATGTTTGATATTGAACGTATTTCTAAAGCTTCCTCTTTTTAACACGCCACAAATTTTTGTGAATAAATGAGTAAGTCATGAGCAAAACAAATTCCGCGCTAAGGATGCCTCACCTTGTACTTTTTTAAATTTATTATTAAATTTTTTATTCATAAATTCTTATTATGCAAAATATACAAATATTTCTAAGCAATATTCTAAGCAAAATTTAAACTCGGTTTGGAAAGTGGACTATGGCAGAAGGATGTGAGCCCTTGTGGAGCACAGCAACGCCTAAGTGAATTATGCTTAAATATAGCTGAGTTTTTTGAATATAACATCTGATTGAAAAAAACCCACTTTCAGTTCTGTAAAACTTCTCATCGTAGGGCCATCCATTTTTTATCTGTTCCAATAAATATTGTTGCGCGAACAGTTTGTGGTCTCCATTCGGCTTTTTTGAGTTAATTTTATCCAGTTTGCGGGATATTGCGTATCCTCCTTGGCTAAAAAAGTTTGCTTAATAATGTAACTAAATTCTTTATGAAGTTGAATCGTGGTGAAATTTTCTGTAATTTTTGTTGAGTACTGTATTTCTTTTGATTTCAACTCCCCCCCCCTCTAATCACCGCGCACCCCTTTCAAGTGGTCTGAGAATTCTGTTATCATTTACTTTTTGAGCTGCGTAAAAAGTGCCTAAAAGAGATTTTAAAAATCTAACAGGCACTTTTTACAGCTCAAAGTAGCTCACAGTAAATGAAAATAGAAGTTTCAGACCACTTGAAGTTTGAAAAAGTTTTAGCTAAATTTTCGATTTGAAAGACATCAGACTCAAACATCAAAATGAGCAAAATAAATCAATCTAAAAAGTGTCGGACGTAGCGGATAAAAAGCATTTTTGATTTACAGCCAGATATGCTATGATATGCTTTTTTATAATCTTTGAAGTTTTAGCTAGCATACGTTTGGACAAATCCAAAGCAACCTGCAAAAAAGGTGAAAAAATAATGTTAAAATCTGAATGTCTGTCCCTAATACAAAAATCTGAAGGGGGCAAGGCGAAATAGGAGGAGGAAGCCAATGGCATTAGTGTCGTCTGCATTCTGTGCTGACCTATCTTTTGCTTACACTCTAAAAAAATAAGCCGGAAAACCAAGGCAAATAAAATGTAATGACAGGATAGGGCTAAAGCAGTTTAAAGAAACATGACAGCACAGCAATTTGAGAAATTTAAATACGCGAGGGACCAACCTAATTTGATCAAAAATCTTTTCAAATTATTTTTGTGAACATTTTAAATTGGAATTTCATGTGTCAGTCAATATTGAAACGCGTTAGAAAGGTGTAAAGTAGCGGAAGTTGCCTAAGTCGTCAGATCTGGCAATGTCAAGCAACGTTGGGCTCGACTAGTGGATGGTTCAAGGTTTTGGTAAAATTTTGAATGCAAAAAATAATAATTCGTAAACATCATTGACAAAATCAGGTTGGTACCGCGCCAATTCAAATTTCACAAATTGCTGTGCTTATCAGGTTGCACGGTTGTTAAAAGGACCTGGGGCCTATCCCACTAATTGAAAAGTGAAAATGAAAATTTTTCAATTTTTCATGAAAAATGAAAAATTTTCAATTAGTGGGATAGGCCCCTGACCTCTTCCTAGTCATGGCAATTTGTAATTTTTGTTTTCATAATGTTTTCGAATTATTTTTTGTTTGCATTTAAAATTTGTTCAAAATTTTGAACCATCCACTAGTTGAGCCCAACGTTGCTTGACATTGCCAGATCGGACCAGTTAAGCTACTTCCATCGCTCTACAGTTACCTACAGCGAGACACCGTTCTATATTGACCAATAAGTAAGATTCAAAATTTAAATGCACACAAAAAATAATTCGAAAACATTATTGACCAAATTAGGATGGTCCCCCGCCAATTCAAAAATTACAAATTGCCATGACTAGGAAGAGGTCAGGTCCTTTAATGAATTTTATTTCGTCTTTGCTAGAAAAACCTACTTGTGTGGTTTGTACTCAATGTCTGTTTCCAATGGCTGTTGCTGATCCACTTGAGTCCTGACTGCCTGTGCTTTGGCCTTTGGCTCACCTAATTCCTCTTCCTTGTTTGTAATGGGTGCCTCATTGTCGGCATATCTTAATTTTCCTGCTGGGTGTTGTAGTTGCTGTTCTTGCTGTTGAACAGGTGCTGGTTGTGCCTCTGGAGTAGTGGTTGGAGGAGAGGCGGAGGGTGGTCCAGCTGTGGCGACAGTCACTTCCAAATCTTCCTCTTTCTTTTGAGTAACAATTGCTTTTTCTAATTCTTCTTGTATTTTCAACTCTTCTACTAGCTTCCTGGCATCATCAGGACTGTATTTGAGAGGGTTTTGGGTGATGTTATCGTCGTTAAGAGTATCTTTTGCTGTGTCCATCTGCTGGCAGCAGAATGACTCTTCTTTGCCTATGGAAGGGTGACAGAACATGTCATTCTTAAAAACACCTCATTATAAATTCATATACTTTTGAAGAAGTTTCAAGTCTGCTGCGTTGTGAAGCTAAGACACATAATACTTCCTCTTTGTTTTAACTGGTGCCTGATTGTCGGTATATCTCGATTAGCCTGATGGCTGCCTTAGTTTCTCCTGTTACATTTCGCTTCATAACATGCCGAAAAACCACTATCGACAAAATAACTGAGTTTCTCCGATTTTCTGGCTTTGTTTTTAGTTGTTTTTGTTTGTGTGTTTAAAAATTGCAAAAATTCTGGTTTCCCCGGTTTTTTTGGAATCGAAAAAAAATGTTACATTATATTGATCAAAATTTATCAGCAAATGTGTGGTCAATTTCAAAAACTAAGGTTCTTCTTAGCATACCTTAATAGTTTTTAGAATTTTGCTTACCTGTGGGCAGGGGTTGCCTTCACCACACAGCACTGGTTTGCTCTCATCCGACAAAACCATTAAAGCATTTATTGGGCATTCCTCGTTTATGTCCCTTAATCAGAAAAAGTCAAAGCTATTTGTTCAAAAGATTGAAAAAACCACACCTGTTAACAACTGTAGTCACCTTTTCCTCAAACTGAATCTTCTTAGCGGATGCAAATAGTTTTTGGTGAGCCTTTTCAGCTTTCTTAGCAGGCCTTTTATCATCAATCTTTTCGCAGCAAATAGCACCTCTAGAAATGGAGGAAGACTCACTGCTACAGAACATTTCATCCTAAAAGTTGTTTGAATGATTTGTTAAAAACGCGGAGAAGCGTGAAAAATGCCATAAAATGGCATTTAACATGTCTTATAGTGTATAATCAGTTTACTTTTTTACCTAAAAGAATGCTGTATTCAGCCACAACTCAAAGATTTATTTACAGAAAAGTAGTACAGATAAGAAAACAGAACCAAATAATTCACTGTATTTTATCTAATTATGCGGCCAGCCTTTAAATTTCCAACCAAGTTACAGGGGGCCGTTAAATTAGAGAGGATCGGCAAATTAGAGACGGCCGTTAAATATTCCGACCCTTGAAAATTTCACGCAGACAAAATAGTAACCAACATAATCAAACGCCAAACTCTTTTTCAAATTCAATAGAAGCATCACTAATGTAACTGTTCTCATTCTGTTTCAATATATTGCGTTGGGCAATTTTAAACAGGATTACAGCACGCAGAGATTTCAGCATTATTCGCCCTTCTGGTACTGTCTCGTGTTTGTTAAAGCAGCAAATGAATTAATCTTCCCCTAGTCTTGGCAAACAGTTATGCGCAGTCTAAAAGGATTAGGATTATTGCACACACAAATCGCACACTTGAAAGACTTTGCAATCGATTCTTTAGAGATCGATTACCACGTAATACACATTCATTCTACGTAGACATCCATAGAGCCTGTTGAATGATTTTTCTAAAAGCATTAGTTGTAAGTTGAAGCGCTCTCGCCAGACCTACACTGCAAGATCATTGTCTGATTCTATGAAGGTTATTGTTATTAGCAACCAGCTCCAGAAAAATGCTTTTATCCTGTCTGGCGAAAATTCCCTAGAGAAAATGAGCAAACAAAAGCCCTAAGTTAAGTAGACAAAGCTCGTTTTCTTGTTTCTTCCAATCCTGAATACAATCTTAGCTGATGCTGTACTTTTGGCTAGCAGAGTGAATAGAAGCCTGCTTCGAGTCCCGGACAACTTCCAACTTGAACGACGTTGTGCAGACTTTACGCTTTCTCGACTTCTTTGTTAGTGGCTTTTCTCCATCACTCTCAGAATTAGGAGAACTAAATGAAAAAGCAAAATAAGAATACAGAACAGGCGTAAGAAGAACATTTCGACAAAAAACAGAGATGAAAAATTGCTAAAATGTGTTTTCCAAGCACTGGATAAAACGGCTATATGGAGAGGGCCGGTAAATTAGAGACGGCCGTACAATTAAAAAGGGCCGTTGAATTAGAGAAAAATTTTGTAACCTACACATTAAAAATAATAAATTAACGGCGGAAATTTATATCGGTGGAAAAACACCCGGAAATGTATCTTTTTAATTTTGAATAAAATTTTGCGAGAAACCCAATAATATTCAATACTCGATTAGAAAAATATATTCTAAGCTTAAATTGGCTTCTAGTTTACACACGTCCTCGATCAAGCAAAGATCTCCTTCAACTTTGTAGTGGAGATCCAGGGCTACATTTTGGCATATGACTTGTCACTGTGGATGCAAATTTTGCACTTTTGATACAAAAAAGTTTTGCTTCACTTTTGACTTATTTTTGATTATATGTCTGGACTTTGGTAGGGCATGTAATATTTTTTTTTCACATATGTATTAGAAATTTTTTGTCATTATTTTAAATATTTTCATATTAAAAAAATATAAGATTATGAGAAAAGCTTTTTTAAATAATAAATAACTTTAAAATAATGTTTACATCTTGAAAATATTTTAATAAGCTTAAAGTGTTTTCAGGTGTTGAAGTGTTTATGTTGGTCTTTGTTATGATCATGAGTTTTTCTTCAATAGTTTTATTTTTTATTTTACATATTTTGTGAGATTCACTACCTGAGGACATTGAAGTGTTCTAGGATTGCAGAGAAGAGGCGATCCATTGGCGGAAAGCACTGAAAATGATCCTTGAGGACACTCCGCTTCACTGTGGTGATCCTCTTCTTCTGCTGTAGGGCAGCATTGGTAGTTGAAACCAGAGAAGTAGCAGGAGTAGCCTCTTCCGCACACTATTTCTGATGCTGCTTGACCTTAAATATGATATCATCTTTACTTTAACATTCCGGTGGTCATGCGTGACCTTTGTTCCTACAGGTGCACAACACAAAAGTCGGAAAAAAAATTTTTTTAAACTTTTATATTTCAGGGTCAGCTGCCCTTCAGAACTAGCCAAGACAAAGCGCTTTCTTTTCAGCTTTAAATCGTTAAAATAAATAGAAAAAATTGGTGAGATCTCCCACTGTGAAGTTGCGTTGGCAGAAATCTTTACATGGCCGGTTCTGAAGGGCAGCTGACCCTGAAATATCAAGGTTTTTTCAATTTCTTTTCGACCGTTGTGTCCAGCATGAAATTCTGCACCTGTAGGAACAAACGTCACGCATGACTACCGGAGTGTTGAGGAACGCATAGTTTGTTTTAAATTTTTAATATCAATGTATAACTTAATAAAAAAGAGCGTTATCGACTGGATTATTCGCCATACGAATTGACACGGAAAGGGCGGAACGTACTAAACTATGCGTCTTGTGCATAATTTCACTCTGAACATGATGGTCCTCGCTCCGGCGCCAGTTTCAGGGAGGCCCGGCGCTTGGGTCGGAGTGTCACCGTAGCAATAGTAGTTTCAACGAAACTTTGATTAACAAATTGTTGTGTATCTGTCATTAGCTTTAATTGAATTAAATTAATCAACCTTTTTAGCAAACTTGATTCAATTGTTAGCTGAACCACAGAAAATTTCATTTGAATTTTTCTTCAAATAGTAAAATTTTTATGTGCTACTTTTATGTTTCTTGTCAAGTCAGTTTTTTAAAACATGAATGTTTGGGCTGTCACTCTCAACCCTTTGATCTCTTTACGGTTCCTCGCGGCCGACTATCTAGACTTTTTTTGATTCTTGAGAACGTAGTCCCCGTTATAATAGATTTCATGGATGTCTTTCGATTTCCTGAAAAATATCCTAAAAATGCTGAATATGTGATTCCAAACTTGACTGCGAACTTATTTTTTTACAACTTTAAAAGTTAAATGTGTGAAAAAATAATTATCATCAAATATCGTAACTATTGATTATTAAAAACTTTTCAAGCGCTGTTACCTCAAACTATGTAAACTGTTACTATAGTTTTAAACAACCAATATGCTTACTGCATGTTTTAATAAACGTATAATTTATAAATTATTTTAATTATTTCTTTATTTTTAAATTAAAAGTAGGGTGGGGAACTCCGAATATTCGGGAGCAATGTTCGCAGTGAAAACAGTCAAAAAAATGTATTGTTGGCTAAGAGTTGACTGTATTGTTGACTGAGAGTTGACTGTATTGGGATAGTTGACTGTATTGTTGACTGAGAGTTGACTGTATTGGGATAGTTGACTGTATTGATGATTGAGAGTTGACTGTATTGGGATAGTTGACTGTAGCACAGTTTGCAAAAGTAGTAACACAATATTAGCGAACAAGGGACCACAGGCGCCTATCGCGCCTCTATAGTATTCTATAGTATTTCGAAATTTCAATGAGGGGCTATGACTTCATTCATAAAAATATATATCCCTATTAGAACTCATTTTTTTCGCCTGTTCTTTTTTTAAAACGAAAGCTGACATTTTGGGGAACACGATGGTATTAGCGACAAAAGTGATTTCGCTATCTACGACCCGTTCTGGCCTTCGAAGTAAAAAAGCGTTACCCACCCACACATGCCAAATACTATATAAGATATTCGCGAATATTCCGAATATTCGCGCGAATATTCGCGAATATTTATTATTATTAATTATTATTATTTATTCGCGAATAATTAAAAGTGTTTGTAAAAGTCTTGTAAAGGACCTAGAATTAAACTAACTACAAATATTTAAAAACCAAACTTAAAACCAATAAAATAATTCACCTGGAAGACATTGAAGTGGTTTTCCTGAAGCATCTACTTTTGGCAACCCACTATTAGGACAGTGAAATTGCTGGTCTGCTGCAGTTTTACTCGCTAATGCGACCACAATCAACAATAAAACAGCACTAATACTAGCAGAACGACTCATTTTGCAATCAAATGCAACAATTAAATGTCAACCAAAATGAAAGTGAAACAGGGTGAAAAGTGCAGTCTCAATGTTCTAGTTAGTAAATTTCGGAGCAAACAAGAAGAAATGGATTAAAGATAACAAAGATTTGCGCATTCCCTTTCATTTACTTGAGATTTGATAAATCTGCTAAATCGAGAGAAAGTTTCAAAGAAAAGCTTCCTGAGGCAGGCAAGCAATCAGCGGGAGCAGTCCGCACAAACTTTTCTGATTGAAGTCGGTTCTATTTGTCTTATTCTGGGTCAATTGGCGGATGAAATACAGGATGAGAGAAAGCAGACACACACCTTTGACGCCATTGTTCTACTTTATCAGTAAACATGTTATTTATTGCTAGGGTTTTATTGCTAACACTTTAGAACAAACAATATAGAAATTATATGCAAATAAAGACTAATAAAAATAAAAATTTTTCTTGACTGCTAATCAGTCGCTTGAAAAATTCCAAATAAGGTGATTTTAGCATTTAGTAAAAAAAATTAAAATTGGTCAAATGGATAGTAACTGAAAAATCAATAGGGTTGGTTAATCACCGGCTATTTAAACTAACCGGTTAATCACCAGTTATTTAAACTAACCGGTTAGTCACCGGCTAGTTACCGAAAACCAGTGCTTTCATAGTCAAATTTATTAACCCTAAAACCACGGCAAAGTTTTTTTACAGCATAGCAAACTTTGTGTTTTTTTCAATAAACTGCAAAACAATCACCATATGTCAATTTTTCATGCTCTTTCTGTTTGTGTATTCAGATTTTAATTTTTAACGCAAAAAGTTGATTTCAGAAGCATTTAAACATAGGTGCAAAATTGATGATTTTAAAGCAAGTCACTCCACTCACCTTAGACATGATTCCGAGAAGTACTCTTTGTTGCATATAGGTTGAATTACGACTATTTCTATGAGTTCTACACGTGTAGCCTAGTGGGTTGGCTTCCCACTTTTTGCGTTACAACAATTGGCGCAGTCGAAAGTTCGATCCCGGACATTTAATATTTCAAATTTTCGGACCCTCCCATTCGACGTTTCTAATAAGTGGTTGTATTACAATACAACGGAGGAAGTAGTGGCAACTCCACTGAAAAAAATTCGATCCGATGGCCATGTCAGTTATTTGCATACACCTAGAAGAGGTTTAAACATGGGAGATTCATCTTAGTGGGATGTCTGCTCTGGATTCCTAGTGGCCCTGCGAACGGTTTCTATAAGTCCATCGAAATCTACATTCATATTTAAAGGGGGAGATGTTACATATAGGTCTATGTTTATGTTTATGTTACATACATATAAGTTCTACACGTGTAGCCTAGTGGGTTGGCTTTCCACTTTTTGCGTTACAACACTCTTGATCAAAAAATGCATATAAAGACTTTTTTTGCCCAGCTCCAGTGACCGAAACAGGGTAAGCAGCCAAAAAGATAAACTTTTTCTTATTTTGACAACAAATAATAGGAGGACATTGCTGATTTTTCTCCAAGCGCTCAAGCAAACGACCTTGAAAACAGGTAAGTATCATTTTTTAAAGTTTTGCAATAAAAGTCCCTTCCCCTCCCAATACAGCCCTTATTTCTTTTAAAATTCAAAAGGCGCCAATTTAAAATAGAATTTTTTTGATATTTTTCACACATTTTTTGTCTTGGAAGACCAAGGAAAATTTTTTTGTAAAAATTGCTTTCCCAATCCTAAAAACGTGTTTTTCAACGTTAAACACCAAAAAACAAGATTGAGATGATTCTGGGCATTTTGGGATGAAGTACATATTGCGTAATTTTTATAAAATTTTTTATCGTTTGCTGCTTGTTAATAGCTTATTTTGAAAGCCTGCATCTTAGCTACAAAGTATTAGGTTGATCCAAAAGTTCTTAGCACCTTGAAAATTTATTTTCGATTTTATTCGCTTCTTTTTCGTCGTTTCCATCTCATCTGTCTTTTTTAGATGACAGACGATCATTTACGCCATATTCTGCTGTTTTGTTTTTAACAGATCTGCAAGTTTATTTTGATTCGAAACCGATTAGATTCTTTTAGTTAAAGGTATTGGGAGATTGCCTGAAAGATGGCAAACTGTTGTTGATGTTGAGGGAGATTATTTTGTTGAACAAAGATTTTGGAGAGCTGTTTTGTTGATGTGACTTCGAGTGATATCTCCTCTGAATTAGATCTGCAAACATTGGAATGATAAACATAATGCTAAATAAAAAATAATAAAAAATCGAAAATAAATTTTTTCAAGGTGCCCAAGAACTTTTGGATCAACCTAATATTATTAACAGAAACTTTTCCAAGTAGCTTCTTTGAAAGCTTCTAATTTAGGCTGCAACTACATACAACACACAACATCAAGAGCCATTTCATCTGAATGTTGCTGACTTCAATGCAGGATCAAGTAAAAGTAAAGAACTTTGGTTTTAAAGGCAGAACATCAATCTGTCAGAAAATCTCTTGGATAAAAAATAAATTAAAAATTGTAACTTGGCAAAAAGGTTTTTCAGTGTCGTTTCGGAAATTTTATCGACACCCCAATTTCGTTATACAGTCAACCTTCTCTATAAGCTACACCCTCGAGACCGATCCCAGGTGTAGCGTCAGTTTACTGGTCGGGCCGCCCCAGTTGCAGCTATAGAGAGGTGTAGCTTAAGTATAGTCTAGCTTATGGAGAAGGTCTGTTTGCCTTTATTTCATTCAGAGCCAACTAAATATTTTTCAGCTGTAGCTTATAGAGAGGTGTAGCTTATGAAGAGTGTATCTTATAGAGAAGGTTTACTGTATTAACGAAACAGATACAAAATTAAATATTGGATTAATAGTAGTACGACTATCTTTATATAGCATTTGTCATGTGTCTGTCGTATCACTTGTTCTTTAAAAAAATTCTACAACCTCAGGGTTGCGTGGTCCTTAATAAAATTTTTGCACTTTCCCAACCTAATTTTCATTCCTCCACGTAAAAAATTGTAAGCGAAGTGTGCAAACTTCAAAAATAATTTTTTTTTATGAAAGTTGAATTTTTGCTGACTACTAGGTCAAAAAATGGCTGTTTTTTTTTTCAATGTTTACAAAAAATTGTTTATCTTTTCAGCCAAAACCGAGAAAAAACTCTCTGTTAAATTGTAGATCACAGTCTAAGGTTTTTTAAAGAAAGATCTTCTCGGATGGTACTTGGGTTCTCGAGTTATAAAATTTTAAATTTGTTGACAGTGAAAAAAAGCAAAAAAATCGGCTATTTCTTTTCGATATTCACTCAAATTATTTTGTACTCAGCTGGTGCTACCCAGCTGGAAGTACTCAGGTGGGGGAACCCAAAAGAGGAGTACCCGGGGCTTATCAATCAAATTTTTTCTGGCGATTTTTTATAATTCGATAAAAGCGCTGATAGGCGCTGTGACCCTAGTACGGTAGCGTAGCCCATTTTTGTATATTGTATATCAAAGTATGGTGCACTTTCAAAGAGAAACCCATAGGTACCTAAATTACCTAAACACTGTATATATACCCGAACCACTGGGATGGTTCCTGAACCATCTAAATGGTGAGTGAGCCACTTATATAGCAACTCAACCACCTAGATGGTATCTGAAAAATCTATCTAGTCTTCAAACCACCTGGATAATACCCAAACAATTAAAAGTAACTAAACCACCTGGACGTTACCGTAAGCAACAGGATAGTATCTAACCACCTGGACAGTACCCAAACCACCTGGACAGTACCCGAATCACGTAAATAATACGCTAACTATCTGAGCAGTATTCGAACCACCTGGGCAGTATCCAAACCTTCTGGACGGTACCCGATTCACGTGGATAGTACCCCAACCACGTAGATAATACCCGAACCACATGGATTACTGTCCCTTATTTATTTTTATTTTTCACCCAAACCACCTGGATAGTACCTTAACCACATGGATATACTCGAACTACGTGGATACACCCAAATCAACAAGATGGTAACCGAACTAATTGGATGGTACCCAAACCCCCTTTTCATACCCGAAACATCTTGATATACTCGAACCACCTGGATATTACGTTAACCACTTATATAGCGCCCCAATCACCTGAATGGTACTCAGAGCACCTGGATACTACCTACTCTGCAGTAAAGTGCTCCTTTTTGTGAGTTTATTTATTTTTCGTGCTTATGACGATTAAGATATTGCTTTTCTTAGTAGGCGCTGACGGTTTATTTTTTTTGTGTTCAAGAGTATTTTTCTAAGAAAATCGAGTACGCTGATCACAAATTGGCTCTCACACTTGTAACTTGCTGTTTTTAATGCAAAAAATGAAAATTAAAAGATGACCATAGAGGAAGGGACCAAAGCCAAAAGTGCAAATATTTTCTCGAACTACAATTAATAAGCTAAATATCATGGGTGTTAATTATCACATATTTAAAAATTTCACCAAAAAATAATCATAAGAATGTTTCTTTAGCTCATGTTAATATATAATATTTAGAGCAACGAATTTTTCGCAACCAAGCTTCTAAAAAATTGTTTATGGAGCGAGAAAAAATGAAAAAACAACTCTGAAAAGCCTAAAGCCAAAGAATCACAACACAACAATACTCAAATGCGTTAAATTTGAAATGTTTCAATGCAAATTGGAAAAAAAAGTTGGCGCTACCGGAGTATACCCCCCCCCCAAAATGAAATTTTTTTGAACTTTTTCAAAACACCATTTTAATCATTTTTAAGCATTTCCTACACGTTGAACGCGATAAAAAAAGGTGTTTTCATCTACTTTTTTCTATAAAAAGTTGATTTTTTTAAATGTTGAATTTTGGTATTTTTAGTGGATTTCTGTTTATTATAACTTAGTAAATCAGATGTTGAAGGTACCTTGACCCCCAAAAGATGGAATTTGAACATAGTTTTGTTAACTGGGGTATACCGCATAAAGAAACTCTGGTATGCATACATTTTTTATGCATCCAGAGTCACTTTCGAGTGATTTGCGTCTAATCGCATCTCAACCCCTGCGCCCCGCTTGGTTGCTTGGGGTTGAGATGCGCGCACTCACTTACCTTAGACATAATTCCGAGCAAGACTCTTGATCAAAAATGCATTTAGAGGCTCTTTTTGCCCAGCTCCAGTGACCAAAACATGGTAAAACAGCCAAATGGTCGAAATTTCAAAATGCCCAAAACTCAATTTTTTTATCGACCAGAACACAAAAATAATGTCTTTTTTGAACTTCTGATGTGATTTTAGGTTGATATAAGGTGTTTGGAAACACTTTAAAAAAAATTTCATTTGGGGGGTTTATACTCCGGTAGGGTCGAAAAGTTTAACAAATAAACAGCTTAACTCTCTATTTAGTGTATTTTTATTAATCGGACCTCCATCTGTCTCCTTTTATGGAGTTATATCTCAGCCCAGAGCCAGTATTTTGCAAATCCGTTTACTGCGTTTTCTTAATTACCGTATTCACTCTATTAAACGGCCCGCGCCATTTATTTTTCAGCCCTCCTCGAACGAGCCGTTTATTATAGAGGGGCCGTTTATTGGAGAGGGTCTTATTATTTTTCGACCAAATTTTTCGTTTAAATTGAAAAAAACAAGTACTTTTCTGTATGTCGTTTGAATATTTTTTTTTTTTTGTTTTCTTAATTTGGCAATAGAATATTTGCCAAATGGTTTGAATATCTCAAGCAGGGTTAACATAATGTGGCCGATCATCTACGAAAACCGGCCACAAGTAGCCGATTTTGTGGCCGATCGGTCACATTTTGCCAACCCTGATCTCAAGATGCTGAAACTTTTCAAGCATGCTTGTGCAGATCAAAAAGATAGGTTTATCAGAGGGAAAAAATAATGAAAGGTGTGTCTTGAAATCTTGAAAATTAATTAAGATTTTTTTTTAATTGCTAAAAATACTTTGACTCCAGTCTCTAATTCGACAGTAGAGTTCTGATGATTTCGTTAAATCGAGAGTTGACTGTAGTTGAGTTACTTTAAAAAGTTAACCATTTAGAGTTAACAGCTAACTATGTATAGCTAAGTGGTCCTTACTCGGTACTGCAGTTTACAACCAATTATTTATATTCAACTGTAAACTATTAACAGTTGCGTTTGAGTAAGAGTAAAAACACTCAGAAAAATCAAAAAAATTTGCGCAGGCTGTTGATTGCTTCATTGTGATTAAGCTTTCTCAGAGTTCTTCGATTAGTTTGATCACGCAAATTGCAGAAGTTCGATCGCATGTAAAACAATAGAATTACAAATGAAAAATTTAAAAAAAAATGAAAAAATTATTTAAATTTCCGAAATTTTTCGGTCTTCGCTGTGTATGTATCAGAACACTTTTTTGTAATAACTTATTTAAACGCTACTGCAGAATCGGTTGCAAATATTGCCTTGGTCCCCTCTGTTGATTTCATTTCAAATATTTAATTATCTTTTATTCATCTGTTTATTTTTTTACTGTTACATTATACAGTCAAACCTGGGTTATCCGACACCCCAGTTAACCGACACCCTCTTTTATCCGACACCATGAGCCCGATTTGGTTGGCCTGGTAAACCTACACCCCAGTCATCCGACACCTCGTTTAACCGACACCTCGTTTATCCGAAACCATAAGGGCGGTCCCTTTGGGTGTCGGATAACCCAGGTTTGACTGTATAGTTTAATCATCTTTTGTCTGATTTTTTGTAGAATAATGTCCGTTCTTCTTGTAGCTCATCATTCCCTTCGCCAAACGCTGGACTTCGATTCGTTGTGCTTACGCGAACTTTTTCTCATGTCAAACGATGATGTGCGCAGCTATTTAGTCGGTCTCAACTTTTTGTAGAATCGGATGTCTTGCAGGGTCGTGAAACGTTCAGACCGTCAAGACGGAATTCAAGTATTTTATTTACGCTAATGTTTAGGCTCATATTATTTTCAATTTTAGTGGATTTGCACTTCGGAAGGGGCTTATTGTTCTATGAAGAAATAAAGTTAGTGCAGGAATAATTTATCTGTCAAATAAAACAGAAATCAACAGGGGAGAACAAGGCAAAATGTGGAAAAAATCAACAAGGGGGACTAAGGCAAAATTTGCAACCGATTCTGCAGTATCACCACGCTGTATTTAACAACATTTTTATAATTTATTGTTTTGTTACAGTTCTTACCAATTTATAAAATTTTAGGCTCTCTAAACACATAATTTTTACGTAATAAATCATTTTTATCTATATTCAATTCTGTTGCTAAATGAAAGCCCAACGATTGTGACAAAAGTGGCTCTAATCAACGGACTACAATCTGCATTTCACAAACTTAAATAAATCTATTTTTGAACACAAGTAAACAGGCAACAACAAAACTAGACACAAAAACATTTATGTGGGATTGACGAGCACAGCCCGAATCTGTCCTGTCTTCCCAATCTTCAGCTAGCATATCCTCGACACTGGTCCCTTAAAAATAAAATTTCTAACAAAAGGATACAGGTTTTGATTTTTATGTAAAAAGTCTCAAAAAGCAAATACGGGTTATTTTTTATCGCATTTAATGTGTGTTAGCACTTACACGTTCCATTGTTGGGCTGGCTTTTGACACCTACAAATAGACTAACTCTTAAAAAAACTTTAAGTAAACTCTACCGAGTATGCTGAGTAATAGCTGGTACACATCTACAATTTCAATCGGGCCAGCTTTGTGGTTCACTTTGAAAGCTTAAAATATGTACTTTTTATTATCGCACTAAATGTCTTATCAAACCTGGGCCTCTAGCCAGAAATATGGACTGCCTGAAAAATGTTTAATACAATTTTTGGCCCTATATGCTAAGGGAACGTCCATAAATTATGTCAGACTGACAGCCCGGTTTTGGGGCCCCCCAACCCCCTGTCAGAAGATGTCAGAATGGGCCGGAACCCCCTTGTTTTTAACTATATGTTTTCATCTTATTTTGCTATAAATACATTTATTTTTTATATAACGTGCAAAACAGATAAACAAATACACAAAAAATTAGGTCAAAATTTTCAAAACTGATTTAAACTATTCAAGAAAATTTTCTGTGAAATCTGACATTCCTGTCAGAAAAAAGACCATTTACCCCCCACCCCCTCTGTCAGATTTTGTCAGATTGGGCTTGGACAACCCCAACCCCTCCTGTCAGCGTGACATAATTTATGGACGTTCCCTAATGGAGGTTTTTTTGCCTTGGTCCCCCCTATTGTTTTTTTGCCGATTTATGCAAGAACAATTATTGCCGATCTGCTCAACACCGTGAAATCAACAACAAAATTATGACTCATATATTTTCGACATCTGTTCATAAAATTTCTCTAGATAGTTCCAAGTCTTTGCCCGACAATTTTGGCGGAAGACGGATTCTGAAATGTAGGAGGCGAGAAGCTTATTGCTTGTACCATATATCTTGTACCATACATATATTTTGTGCTTCATATGAGCCCGGAATCCTTCACTTTTGTTTGTGTGCACTCTCAAAGGCAATTCATGTTGCTATATAAATCAATGAAAGTATAAATATTCTTGCAAAAATCGGCAAAAAAACAATAGGGTGGACCAAGGCAAACCCCCCATCATCATATAGGGCCTAATTTTTTGTTTTCTACTGTTTAGGATTGCATCCACGTATAGTTACTTTAGTCGATTTTCACAAAAATGTATTCAGTTCAGAAAAAAACAACAGCGCTTATTACATCACTTAAAAAAAATCGTTTTAATAACGAGATTTTACAATGAGACAACTGAAAAACTCACATTTCACTATTGTCATTGTCCCATCCCCCAATCATCTTCAAATCCCTGCCAAACCCTTCAGACACGTCTGTGGACGGAAGTTGACGCTGGAAAAGATTTATTTTTAGCATCTCTTCAAACTTTTTTGTTAACTTTTTGGCTGAATTTGATCAATAATTTTGGTGATTAACCTCTTTATAAGTGCAAAGCTAAGAGGAAAAGACCAAGAAAGGTAGAGAAAACAAAAGTCAGTCTTTCTCTTAAATCTTTTCGGTAACCGTTCTAACTGATCTGACAAAAAAACGAGGCTTAAAAAAAATTGCTGGTACCCGGCTTGATTCGGCTGAAATTCACTTTTTAGCCGAACTCTAGTAAAAAAAACTAACGAAAGAAAATCAATAAAGCGGACATCCAAACATCCTTGTTTTATTACATTAATTAATTATAACTCAACCAACTTTTCAATTTTTTAACAAATATATTCTTACAGTTAGTAGAATGACTCCAGGCCTAAATAAAAATGAATATATTTAAACTTTTGACCCTACCGGAGTATACCCCCCCCCAAATGAAATTTTTTTTAAAGTGTTTCCAAACACCCTATATCAACTTAAAATCACCTCAGAAGTTCAAAAAAGACATTATTTTTGTGTTCTGGTCAATAAGAAATTGAGTTTTGGGCGTTTTGAAATTTCGACCATTTGGCTGTTTTACCATGTTTTGGTCCCTGGAGCTGGGCAAAAAAAAACTCTAAATGCATTTTTGATCAAGAGTCTTGCTCGGAATTGTGTCTAACGTAAGTGAGTGCGCGCATCTCTAACTCTCAAGCCCCCTGCACCCCCTTCGGGGGCGCAGGGGGCTTGGTTGCTTGGGGTTGAGATGCGCACACCCACATACCTTAGACGCAAATCACTCGAAAGTGACTCTAGATGCATAAAAAATGTATGCATACCAGAGTTTCTTTATGCGGTTGGCCCCAGTTAACAAAACTATGTTCGAATCCCATCTTTTTGGGGTCAAGGTACCTTCAACATCTGATTTACTAAGTTATAATAAACAGAAATCAACTAAAAATACCAAAATTCAAGATTTAAAAAAAATCGACTTTTCATAGAAAAAATTAGGTGAACACACCTTTTTTATCGTGTTCAACGTGTAGGAAATGCTTAAAAATGGTTAAAATGGTGTTTTGAAAAGTTCAAAAAATTTCATTTGGGGGTATACTGGTAGCGCCAAACTTTTCAACTTTTTAAAAATATTCACAAATTTATTCAAAATATCAACCCACCTAGTGACTAGTAGTATAGGACCCTTAATTAAAGAATTGTAACAAATTATTAATTATTTAATGTATATATTTCCTATTTTTTAACCTACCACAAATCGAGAGTTTTTCCAGTGGTACTTCTCAGGAATTTCTGACTTTCTGTAGACGCTGGAAATAAACTTTTCGTTAACTGTAAAAAATTTGAAAAGTCTAAAACTCAAAAAATTCACCTCACCAGTGGAACCTCTTTTTCCTCGTCATAATCTCCTACTGGAGCCTTAACTTTTTATTTTAGTTTTTGTAGTTTTGCAAATACAGCAGTGTAAATTCAAATCTAATTTACCCATTGGTCGCACACCTTGAATAAAAAAATGCTGAATTCAATGCCAAAAATTAATTCAAAAACTCACTTTCAACTCAAAGTACACAGTGTCCTCCTCTCCCTCAGCTGGGTAGATGAAAGTGAATGCGAGTGAGTTGACCACTTTCTTTATCCTAGAGAAGTCAGCAAGGCACTCCTCGATGTAAAACTGGTCTTCCTCGATTATTTTCATTAGGCCGTGGTCTGAGAGTACTACCTAAAATATAAGGAAATAAGTTTTATGACACTAACGACGTGATAATAATGTGTCTAGAGCGGATATGACGGATGTATATTAAAGATTTAGGTTACTCGAAGCTTTGGGGGAGTGCATTTTATGGAATACCACTTTATCGAATACCACTACAAGCACGCATACTTTTTTTTGACTATTTTTTTATTGTTTTTTCTTTTTTCCTATTTATCACTCTTTTCAAATTCGTTATACTATAGTATCAAAAGATCGAAATCAGTAGCCAGGTTGTAGAGCACAAAGAGCGAAAAAAGAGAGCTAAAGTACACTATTTGGCCAGAGCCAAAAGTGATGGGCGCACCCACTTACCTTAGACATGATTCCGAGCAAGACTTTTGATCAAAAATGCATTCAGAGGGTTATTTTGCCTAGCCTCAGTCACTAAAACGGTGTAAAATAACAAAAATGACCAAAACCATAGGGGGACCAAGACAGTCAAAAAAAAATTTTTCGAAAAATGCTCTTCCCACACTTTTTTTTCGCCGTTTCTATCGTTTCCACGGCCTAAAAATACTTAGACCTTGAAGAAATGCGGAACTTTTGGCTCCGGCCAAATAGTGTACTCTTGCCAAAAAGAGCCGCTATACCGAGGGGTGACTGTATCATACCCACATATTAAAACTATGTTCATATCATGTGGAACTGCACGGATTAACAAAACAAAGTTCCAAGATATTTCTTGCAGTAAAGGATGGTCCACTGTATCTGAGAATGCATAGCTGACCGCAATGGATATTTAGTGGGCAGCAATGAAGCTTTTACTTGAAAAAATGCTCAAAGAAATCAGAAATTTCTCGCACTCTAATCAAATAACTTTTTAATTGCATAAAATTATACTAGCAACAAGCTAAGTTATCCGTAATTTTTCTCGTGTTCTACCACCTGGCTACTAATTTCGGTCGGTTCTTATGCATTATCGCGACTACCTGGTTTTACTGTCATTTATGCTAAAGACATTTCCGAGCTCTATCCTCCAAATTTGCCTTTCAGTATCGCTCGTTAATAATGCTTGTGAATGAAAGACGATAACCATAAGAATATTAAAATTAATATGTTTTCAATATCGTGGGACGCATAAACGACAGTAAAACCAGGTAGTCCCGATAATGCATAAGAACCTTTCGATCTTTTGATACTATAGTATAACAAATTTAAAAACAGTAATAATTATGAAAAAAAAAATCGATCCAAAAATAGTCAAAAAAAAGTATGCATGCTCGTGGTGGTGGTATTCGAACCATTCGGACTATGAAAAATAACCCCTTTCCTTTAAAAAGTAGTTGAATAAATCATTTTTAAGACTTAAAATTTTGCAACAAAATAGCAGAGGGGACCAAAACAAGTTTTTTTGGAGCGCTGCGAACACATATAAAGCCAACTATTTTGTATTAATCTTTCGAATCATCTTTTAAGTTTTTAGTTCAGACTTTCCAGACTTTCCGGTAAAAAAGTGTATGACCCACCGGGGAAACAAACGAACTGTATAGGGAGGCACAGGAAATTACCAGCATTTTAAACGACCATAACTTTTTGTCTTGATACGATACCAAATTCAATTCTTACATATCGATTACCGTATTTCCTCTAATAAGCGTTCATGCTCTAATAAGTAGGGATGATGACGGGACGGGACAGTTCCGTCCCGTCCCGTTAATTTTAGAGAATCGTCCCGTCCCGGAATCCCGCCCGGAAATTTTTTGGCACCTGTCCCGTCCTGGTGTTTCGTCCCGAAATAAAAAATTTAAATTCCGTCTCGTCCCGTCCCGAAACAATTCAATTTTTCAACAACTACCTTCAACTTGTAATTACAGTCAACCTTCGATATAACGGAAGGTTAATACTGGTCGAATTATATTTAGTTATTCACTTCTCTCTTTCGTACTTTAGGACAACCACAAGGCCTTCCCAACACTGGCAAAGCTCGCGATGAAGTATCTGTGAGCCCCAGCAACAAGTGTCGCAAGCGAGTCGATCTTCTCCCTTGCCCGCGACGTGTACGACTACAGGACCCGAACCCCACGAACCTGGACCCGAAGAAGGCGGAGATGATCATGTTCCTGAACCGCAGCTTGCCTCTGCTGGAGAATAACAATTCGGAGTCCTAGTAGTAGTTCTAGTTAAATTGTTTGTTTTGTTTGAGAGATAAATAAAGCATATAGGATTGAAATTCCCGATCGGAAATTTTTATGACCGTCCCGAAAATCTTCCCTGTCCCGTCCCGGTATAACTTTTTGACCTGTCCCGTCCCGCGTCCTGTCCCTTTTTAAATTTGAATTCTGACCCGTCCCGAAAAGGTCAAGCCATCATCTCTACTAATAAGCGCCCACCCCCAACTTTGAACACCTATATCTCAGCCAAGAAAGAATATTTCGCAAAGCTGTTTAATGCATTCTCTTAACTCCCACGAGTTCTACCGATTCCGCTTTTTACATTTTGAAATTTCATTCAAAAATCTTGAGATCGACCCCAAAATTTTCAGATTTTCGGGTGTTTGAAAAATAAGCGCCCATGGGCTCTTATTAGAGGAAATACGGTAATTGTTAACCCTAAATTCATTTGGTATAAAATGTTAGAATGTCAGGGTTTTCAATCGGTCCCCTATGGTTTCCGCTTTGCCTATCCAAAGGTCATTGATAAACCCACAGGGAGAATTAAGCAAAAATCATGTTTTTAACATCATATACCAAAAATTTGAAGCGTACGAGAAATTGATCTGTGAATGAAAAACCGAATTCGGGCCAGAAAATTTTCCCCTCCTTTAAAACATTTTTCTAACCTTTTTACGAAAAATTGAAATTTCATATACAGTCGCCTCTCTATATAACGGACACCCAAAAAGTTCGTTCCGCCTAGGGTCCAACACTTTTTTTAGCATAATTTTTGAATTCTTTTGCCAGTTGTCTTTGACTAGCCTAGTCTAAAACATTACATGGATTCTGATTTTACCAATCGTTTTTGAAAATCGCCGAAAAATTTGCCGAAAAAACCTGCGCCTCTCGATATAACGGACACCTTTTATTTTTAAGTTGGTGTCCGTTATATCGAGAGGGTCTTTTTGGCAAAACTGTTGCGATGTTTAGAAACTACTGGCAAAATCTGAATCTTTGCGATGTTTCAGACTAGGCCAGCCAAAGACAACTGGCAAAAGAGTTCAAAAATCGGGCAAAAAAAGTGTCGGACCCTTGGCGCGAACGAACTTTTCAGGTGTCTGTCATATCGAGAAGCGAGTGTAGTCCACTTACAAAATTGGTTGAGTCGAACAGATCTAAAAATGAATTTTCATTAAAACAAAATTCAGTAGTTTATTTTTTTCAAATTTAACCATGGTTGTCTATTTCTTCCTATAAGCAAAATTAGATGTCAGGCTTTACACATTTGCAAAACACTGCTATTACTTGTATTTTCCTGATATGGACATCAGCGTTGGAAAGTGCCTGGATTGTAGGGTCTGTTTCCTCGCCAAACATTTTCAGCGCCCTAGCTAGTCCGTCATATCGCAACAATACTAGCTAAAAATATTAGCTCAACTTTTTCACTAATATATTTCGGTTTTGCGTACTTGTTGTCTGTAGGCCTGGTACTTCTTGATGTGTTTCATGATTTTAGGCAAGTGGGGAAATAAGTCAATGGCTTCGTTCTCGTTTTTGAAACTGTGCCTCCGGTCCTTAGGCACTTGAACAATCATATCCACAAACGAGCGCTAAACACTAGTTTGATTAATGTATAAAAATAAAAAGCCTGAAAATTACATGACAAGTAGCGAACCAATAGCAGTGCACCTTAAAATATTATCAATTTTTACATTTTTTGCAATTATCAGGCTCAATGAATTCAAAAAAAGCCCGAAATTGTAAAACTGCTGTTTTTCTGTATGTGATGCTCGATGGAGTAATAAAAGTCATGAATATTTGATTTTCACTAATGTTCAAGGGAAAGAGCTATTATTGGGTTGGTCCCTAAGTTCGTGGGTAGTTTGTTATACGTAACAGACCATATTTATGTATGGGTTGCAAAATTTTTGGTAGATGAGAATTGGCACTCAATTAATTGCTGGGTTTGAAAATCGAAATTTTGACTACACAATTTACGATTTGAAACCCATCGGTTAATTAATAAATGATTATTTCGCGAAAATTAATACCGATGGGTTTTAAATCGTAAATTGTTTAGTCAAAATTTTGATTTTCAAACCCAGCACTTAATTGAGTGCCAATACTGATTTATGAAAATTTTTGCAACCCATACATAAATATGGTTTGTTACGTATAACCACCCACGAACTTATGGACTAACACAATAACTGGGCCGAATTTTCGACCAAAAATATCTCAGCACTACGATGTAGCGCAGATCAAGAGCTATGCAACTAGGGTTGTCGGCGGCCGAACCGAAAAACCGAACTGAAACTGAAGCTTTCGACCGGCTGACCGAAAACCGAAATGTTCCTTGTGTGAGAATTCATCCAATGTGATAGAAACCTGCTGCCCATGAACGAAGGAACGCTGATCATCCATACACTTGGCCGCTTTGAGCGATATTTCGGCACTGACATCATGGCGAGAGAGGAGCTGATGCAGTAAAATATAAGTTAACACGAAACCAGAAAAATTACTTTTGCTTGGCCATAGTTGCCTTTGACTAGACGCCGCAACAAGGCAGATTCAGCAATTGCAAAAGGAAGATTTAATTCCACGATGAAGTCGGTCATATCACTGGACAAATTATGGCTCTGCTTCTTACAATGGTTTGGACTGAAGAGTGTTGCTATTGAGTCGACCTTGAATTCTTTTGCACTTATATATTTAGCCTTTTTTGTTTGTGCCTTGCTGAATTCAGATGACCAAATAGAGTAGACGTCGATTTGCTGTTCCAAAGGCTCATCGCCACAATCTTTTTGAAGTGCATTTCTAAAATTTTAAGAAATACCGGGGAAAAGCCATCCGGCCGAAAACCGAGGCGTTCTTGCAGCCGGCTGAAAACCGAAGCCGAAAACCGACAAAATGAGGGTTTTCGGAAAAGGATTTAAATTAAATTGAAGAAAAAATGGAGTATTAGCGTGGTATTGCATGTTATTGTTGGGTTACGAATAGAAATAAATAAATATGAACGTAACGAAGAAAATGAGAATTTCGGGCAATTTTTTTTCGGAAAATGTCCTTCCACCACCTGAAAACCCATTTTTCATACGTTTCACAGCTTGAAACGTCTGGAAAGCAGTCAAAACACAATTTCGGGAGGTCACCAGATAACGAATCCCCGACTCTCTTTTGACTAATACACCCTGTACATTGCTAAAAATGGCATGTTCGCTTTGAACAAGCATATCTCAGCACTAAGGCTACAAAAAGGTTTTTCGATGCCAAACAAAACCCGACACTCAGGCTCATCGAACAAGTCCTAATTTGTTTTGTTAGACTTTTGAAATAAAAAGCTGTGGCCATTATAATTCGGTTGAATTATAAGGTCCACAATGTATACACGAGAATGAATATTTAACATTTTCACATACGTCGATATGAGCCTTGCCAACCGTATACCTGGAAAAATACTAGAAGTTGCACATGCGTCAGAAAAAATTTGCATAGACATACCATAGAGGTGGAGAGTTTAGGTTCCACCAACTAAAATGTTTAATTTTATTAAACTGTAAGTTGAACTAAAAAGGGTGTCTGAGCAGTATCACTTACGAAGGATCAGTGTCATTTGGGCCTTGATCTCTTTGGTAGAGCATATCGGCCTCTTCATTGTACATAAAATCACTGGAAACAAAAAGGCGTAAATAAGAAAAAGTAGCGTAGCTGTAGCGTTTAGATGATTGGGATTTTAACAGCGTTAAGTCTTTGAAGTTTGTTTGTAAAACCTAAAGGATCACAACCATCGCCGGCAATGAGCATTTCACACGGACACTATTTTTACTCCGAAAATGTTCAACATTAATCTCGTTATTTTTCGAGTTATTTCTCGTTATTTTTTTTTTTGACTTCTAAATTATTTGTAAGATGAGGTTACTTGAAGTTACTTCATGGTGCAGTGGTAAACTAGCAGCGACCGATTGGAAATGATCGTGTGTTACATTCCCAGTGACGGTTTTGCCTTTTTGATAATTTAATTATTAGTTTACAAGGGACCACAGGCGCCTGTCGGCGCCTCTATAGTATTTCGAAATTTCAATGAGGGGCTATGACTTCATTCATAAAAATAGGTATATCCCCTATTAGAACTCATTTTTTTCGCCTGTTCTTTTTTTTAAAACGAAAGCTGACATTCTGGGGAACACGATGGTATTAGCGACAAAAGTGATTTCGCTATCTACAACCCGTTCTGGCCTTCGAAGTAAAAAAGCGTTACCCACCCACACATGCCAAATACTATAAAAGATAAAAAAATAATTTTGGGCAGGAGTACACTATTTGGGGTAGCTCAAAAGTGCGGTTTTTTTAAAAGTCTTCAAAATTAGCATCATCTTCACTTTCCTGATAATCTTCATTAGGAATCTCTGCATTGTCAGGAACCACAGGGACATTAGCAGCAGGATTAAAATACAATCAAACAAGACAAAGATACTCATCGAAACGGTCGACTGTTTTGCAGCACACACTTTCTGGAACATGTACTTGGCGAGATTACCTGGAATATGTGATTTCTTGCGACCTGCAGAAGTAGTAATGGCCTTAGCAGCCCTGCAGCTAGCTTCGATGTTGTTGGTATGTACTCCTGTATCAGGGTCAACATAATGGAGGAATGGTTGACCTTCAAATGGTTATAACCTTCAGCATTGAGACAGTCATATGCCCTCCGAAAATCCGACGCAATGATTGTGCCAAAATCAAATCACCAACAATAAATTGTAAACATCAAATTTTTTTATTCTGCAAACATATAACAACAAATTTGCGACCATTTAGAAAACATGGGAAGAGCAAACATGGGATTTCATAGTGCGTAGGTTTTGCCCCATCCACTCTCGACTGCAAATACTACTAAAACTGCCTAAAATACTGCCTATATGATACTACTATTAACAGTGAATACTTTAAAATTGTGCGCACCTTTCGGGCCATAGTACACTGGGAGTAGTGTAATAAAGAAAGTTTAGTGGGAGAAGTGTGTGTGGTGGTGGTGAATGGGTGATGTGCTATGCTTCTTCATATTAGATTTTGAAAAATGGATCCTAAACTAAACTTACTCCTACAAATGATTGTGCCAGGCAAAATCCACTCTTTAATAATTCAAGAAAACTGCCTCGGCTTCTGTAAATAAACCACAACAAATTTCCCTATTTATTTAATCATTTAAAACCTTTTGATGTTCAATTTGATTTCATAGTGAGGTATTTTTTTTCCGTTTTGACAACTGGAGCTGTGCAAAAAAAGACTCTATATATATTTTATGATCAAGAGTACTTCTTGGAATTATGTCTAAGGTACTTGAGTGCGCGCATCTTTAACTCTCTGCGCACCCTTCGGGGGTACCCCAAATAGTGTACTTTAGCCTAATTTTGAATATTTTCGGAATAAGAAAACGTCCCTCGCGCATTCAAACGTGTGAAATTCTCATTGCCGGCGACGGCTATGGTCCTTTAAATTACGTTATTGGAATCCCAAAGTGTTATCCAGGATTAAAATGAATGCTTACCTGGAAAAGTTGTGATTCTCCACATATAGCCCTATAAATAACCAACACATCAGTTACAATAAATCACTAAAAATTACCAGTAGCTAGACTGAACCAATTAGGATAGCTCTACAAATAAATTATTCAACTATAGCACATCTTTTTAACACATCAACCAAACCTGTGTTGGGAAAACGGGCTTCATATACTCAGCTTGAACCCCATTTTGCAGCAGAATTTCTGCCCCATGCTGGATTTTAGCGTTGGTGCTATTAAATAAATTTGCTCCATAACCATCGATGAGCAGAACAATCATGTTTTGACCAATTGGTTCTCGCTCCCAAGCACTAGCTAATTTCAATTGGTTGAAGATGAATAGAGCTGTTAGGGAGCACAAGGGCCGAAGCCAAATAAAGGGAAACATTGAAGGGAGTATTTAAGAGTGACTACTAGGCCATAAATATGATTTTTCGCTCTAAAATCATTTGGAAGGAACTGAAAAATAAAAAAAAATTAGTTTGGTTAAATCAGGGCACGTATATGTCCTTTTTAAAAAGATTTGTCCTTTTTTCGGGACCCCAAATCTTTTTTTATTTTAGAAATTTTAGTCAAAATCTTTTTCTTCGAAATGGCAATAAGCACTGGATAAAATGACCTTTTTTCTTCAAAAATGGTCAAAATGTCCTTTGACCAAATGTCCTTTTTGAAATTTTGAGATACGAGCCCTAAGGAAAATTTTAAAGATGCAGGATTCATTTTTTGACCATTTATATGACATATATGACCGTATATTTGATCAAATACACCTTCGAACAAATAAATTTTTCATTTCTTTTTCTAGAAAATTTCACGAACTCTAGACTTTATTTTTTTACTAGAAGCATTGACTATTACTTTTTTTAAATATTACATTTTTAGGAAATGGTCACACTCCTTGGTCGATGTCGAGGTCGACTTTTTTAAAAACTTCTTTTATGACCACGATGATGATCACGACCATGATTTTTTCTAGTACTATCTTTATGTTTTTATACCAAACAACAGCTTAGGATCCAAGCTTTCTTCCACATTAAAATTTTTTTGATTTATTTGACAATAGTGCGTCAATAGTTCAAATGTTGTAGGTTGGTCAATGACTATAGAATTCTATATCGAGCATATCCACAGAGGGGTATCATGGTTTTTTTAGCCAAAATTTTCTAAATTCAAATTGGCGCCTTCTGAATTTGATAGGGAACAAGGGCTGTATAGAGAGGAAAAAGGGAATAATAGGGGCCACTTTTATGGCAAAACGTAAAATAAATGTTTGTATTTTCGACTGTCTTACAATGTTTTTCAACATGGGCCGTGGCAAAGAGCCTATACCGTATTTCCTCTAATTACCATATTCTAATAAGCGCTCCCCTCGACTTTGAGGGTCTGTATTTAATATGAATTTTTTTCGAGCAAGTTTTTTTGCGTTTTCTTAGTTCCTGCGAGCTCTGCCGATTCTGCTTTTTGATTTTGGATTTCCACCCGAAAATTTCAAAATGACTCTAATAAGCGCCCTCTCTAGAGGTCGATCGAAAAATAAGCGCCCCGGGGCGGTAATTAGAGGAAATACGGTATATGCATTTTATGATCAAGAGTCTTGCTAGGAATTGTGTCTAAGGTAAGTGAGTGCGCGCATCCCAAACTCTCAAGCCCCCTGTACCCAGGGTGACCAACTCAAATTTTGAAAATAACGGCAACATGTTCCAAAATAACGGCATTCCAAATAGAAGAATCCAAAAATAACGGCATTTTTAATTTAATAATCCAAAACTAGACAAAATGTCAATATTTTCAAAAAAAAATAACGGCAAAATTCTGCGAAATAACGGCAATGCCACTAAATAACGGCAAGTCGGTCACCCTGCCTGTACCATCTTTGGAGGCGCAGCGGGCTTGGGGCTTGGAGTTCAGATGCGCACACACACATACCTTAGACACAAATCACTCGAAAGTGACTCTGGATGCTCGAAAAAACATGCATACCAGAGTTTCTATATCGCTAGGCGCCAGTATTCAAAAATATGTTTAACATCTTCTCGTTAGTGGGCACTCTATAATTACTGGCTTCCTTTTATTCCCTTCCCCTCCCTATACAGCTCTTATTCCCTATGAAATTCAGAAGGCGCCAATTCGAATTTTGAAGTTTTGACTAAAAAAACCATGATACCCCTCTGTGGATCGAAAAAAAAAATTTTGGTCAGATTTCCAAAAACAGCCGTCTTTCTCATGAAATCGGGGTCGAGAAACATGAATATGAGGTTATTCCTTCCATCTAAGCGCTCTGCGTGGGGAACTCAAGCCAAGTTTTGGAATAAGGAACCAAAAACATGCTGGCTAATAAACTTTACCATTAGACTTAGTGTTAAATAATTTACTATTTTGTACTTTTCAAAAAGCCAACTTAGAATTGGAAACGAAAAATCAATATGGAGTAGCATCGATTTGGAGATGGCGCGGGGATGGTTGTTAAGTATAGTTTTTAAAATTGTTGGTATGAGAGTGGGGTGTTAAGAACAAGTAGCGTTTATACGTTGTGTAAATTTAATTGAATTTACACGATTTGAGGGGAATTTAAAAATCAACACAGCTATAGAAGGTATCAAAGTGCTTTTTTACATCTTGTAGCTCTTGAAGTTTCTAAACAAACTCTTAGGATTCTTAAAAACGATCGTCACAACCGGAGTCTTTGAGATATTCTCGACCAGACTGTAAAAACAAAACTGGCAAAAGCTTTCAAAAATAGAGGTAGAAAAGAGTCAGGCCCAGCCAGGAGTCGAAAAAGAGGTGAGACACGTAATTTTTTCGAATTCTTTTTTGTTTGTTTTGGTCCCTAGGACGCCTAAGACAGTTTTTTTGGGAGTGTAGTTAGTCTAAAAAAGGCTAAAAAGGGAGTTATTAAGAGTGTACGGGTGGGTGGGGGTGTACTAGGTACCCCTAGGCGAAGATATCCCCTGTGGTTTTTGGTCATTTTTGACTTGGTCCCCCCTATGGTTTTTGGTGGCCAAATAGTGTGCTCCTGCCAAATTCTAAAGCAATGCAGTTCACAATCTTAATAAAATACAATTTATAATGCAATTTTTAAAAAGATCTCAGACAACTGTTTATTAAAAAAATTAAATTCCTACATGGAAAATGGCATTCTAAAAAAAACCTATAAGCTACTCATGAAATCCTGACAAATCTTAACTTTCAGCAACAATAAACAGCCACCAAGCAAGGAAGGGCGAGTGGAATAAGCAAGCTAGAGTCATTAGCACTGCTATATCCATCATCTCCATTTATAAAATAAGTCAAATGATGCGCGAGTGACCCATACCCTATGCTTGAAAAGGGGATTAGTTTGGACCATTGGCTTCCTTGCCAACAATGAGATTGCCTTGCTGTGCGTGATTCTCTGCTATCGGCATCCACCCCCTCTATTAGCTGGAAACTTATAATTTGTGGACATTGCCCATTTTCTTGGCTAGAGGCAGCAGGAAATGGAACGTTTTGTTGGAAACCAGATGGACTTAAAAAGCTAACCGATGATTAAAGGAAGCGAAGCAATAAAGATATTCAGGGCTATGTCATGGAATGAAATAAATCTTTGTCAATTTATGTATGTTTATGGTGGCTATTACTGTTTTTTGCGTTCAAGTAAATGGTTGGTAGAAATATTTTTTTGAATGAATCTAGAGATTTAGTTGACTATTTGATTGCCTTTTTTGGCCTTTTAAAAACTGGAAAGGACCTGAATCTAGCCTAAAAGTGTCATAAACATCTTATTTTGTGTCAAAATTTTTTGATTTCTATCTGTTACACGCACTCTCTCGACTTTGAAGACCTGTATCTCAAACCAGAATCAATATTTTGCAAATCTGTTAAATCCCTTTTCTTAACTCTCACGAGCTCTACCGATTCCGCTTTTTAGATGTTGAATTTCCACCGAAAATCTTGAGATCGACCCCAAATTTTACAGATATCCGAGAAGTTTAAAAATAAACAGGCCTAGACCGATAGTATAAAACCATATATATTACAAACTGCATATAGGGGCAACAGGCACCTATCTGCACCTCCATCGTGTTAGTACCTACTAATAGTTGTAAATCATTTTAAAGGTTTTAGTGATTAATCTGACATTATTTTGCAAGAACTGGCTGAAAATCGATCTCGAACACAACATTATTTTATGACAGTCTGGAATATGCTCTATTTTTAACACGGTAGATTGACCCCGCAGACCAACTCTCCGTTGAATTCTGCACCGGAATATACCGACCTGCCGATCGGCCTCGGGAGTGTTAAAATAAGTTCCTGGAACGCTCGTATGATTTTTTCAGTGAAATTTTTCAAATCTGATCTTTGAGACAAATGAAATTTTGTTAAAAAATTGTGGTTAACTGCCATCAGAATGAAGAAAATCGAGATAAAAATTCGCGTTTCTCGCCTTGGTCCCATCTGTGGTAATTTGTTTGCATGTATTTACAACTGTTAATAGTTTACAATTAAGTGTAAATAGTTGTCCGTAAACTGTCGAAACTGCCACTTAACTATACATAGTTAGCTGTTAACTGTGAGAGTTATGAGGTCTTTCAAGTTACTTGACTTTGCAGTATACAAATGACTATCAGTTAGCTAATGACTATGAGAGCACTGAGTCAGTACTATTGACTTTAGTAATAATGATTATTCTAAATATTAGCAGGCTTGCCCGCCATGATAGAAATATTTTTAATTTAGAAATCGCGGGTACCAGGTAAATTCTAACACGGCAAAATTGCTGCAATACAGTTAAAGTCTAGAATAAACAATGCTTTGACTAAGAATCAAACCAACGAGAAATTTTCACCGTCCCTCGTCTTCAACTAAATTACAGATAACTGTAACTAATAGTTGATGGTCATCCAAGGTGAAAAGTTTCATAAACTTCAGTCAATTGTGAGCTATATTCAAAAAGAAAGCCAAAAAAGCAAAAATCAACTGCAAAGTTATGCTTTTGGCGGAAGAAAATAAAAGCAAAGAAAAATAGCATCATGATCACCACTAAACCACCCCAACAACACAAATCAAAAGCAAGTAGACAAATTTTCTAGGATTGATTTTGTGTGTGTTTGCTCCTCCATCCTATTCCCTCTGCCCATTCGATTACTTAGCCAACTGTTTAGCAGTAGGAAAGATTTTCAGGGCTAAACAGGGATCGACATCCAGCCAACTGTTCTGTTTGTTTCACAAACTCTGAGGGCGGTTTAATAGAAAATGTGTTCTTTCAGCTTCCTTTGTTTGCACCCTCTTTTACTTATATATTTCATTGTTGCTTAAGAGCCGGCAACCAGATTCAAATCCACCTTTTCTTAGGTGTGTAACATTGCTCTGAGGAAGCAATAAAACTAGAGAAAGGTTGGCAGGCCGTAAAAAGTAATTAAGTTTGGCTGAAATTGAGTTTATTACCAGAATACGAACCACAGTTTATATAGTTTGTTATCAAATGTCGGCTGAAAAATGCCCGTTTTGATGAATTAAAGGCAGATGTCTGGTAGAAGAAGTTGACAATATAGATTATTTCACAAGCAAACATTTTGTTCATATAAATATTTTTTTAATATTTTGCTGGCATTTATAGGACAACTGTGAAAAAGGTAAACATAGTTGTGTTTTTAGCTTTGAAAATTGTGAGCTGTAATTGACCGTGATTAACTAAACAAAAAATGTGAATACGAAAACAATAAAAGTGCAGAATTTAAAGTTTCATTTAAAACAGGAATATCAAAGTTGAAAAAAATTCTCTAAAAATGAGTAGCAAATTGAGATGCCATATAGAAATCTTGGTGCTACTGGAATATACCCCCTCCCCCCAAAAACGGACTTACTGGAATATACAACAACCCATCATCCATTCCACCCCCCCCGTCCAAAACGGACCCACTGGAATATACTCGCCCCCCTCCCTCCCCCAATAACTTTTTTTCCTGAAATTTTTTTTAATGCTTTCAGTTAATTTTAAATGCATGAAATCAGTTTTTATGTTTGAGAGAGGTATGTATATTTGATAAAAGAGGGTTTGAGCAATTACTTTTCCTTACATGGCCCTACCGCATAAAAAAACTCTGATATGCATATTTAATTTATTTTTCCAGAGTTATTTTCGACTGATTTGTGTCTAAGGTATGTGGGTGTGCGCATCTCAACATTTTCCAAAGCGTTTGTCTCGTGACTTTCGTCTCGCGAAAGTGTGAAGGGACTTAAAGAAAATTTGGCGCTACTTGCTTATACCCCTCCCAAAAATCGACTTTTCTATGAGTGGTCAAAAAACCTTTTCAAGTCAAAATTGTGCCATTAAAAAGCTAGAAAGCAATTTAAAGAGGGATGAAGCCTTTATCATAAAGGGCTGTATAGGGAGGAGAAGGGAAAAAATAGGGGCCACTTCAGAGGGCCACTTTAAGGGCATTTTAAAGGGCACATTGATAAGAAAAATGAAGATGTTGAACATGGTTTTGAATACTGTGGTTTACCGCATATAGAAACTCTAGTATAGATGCTTTTTTATGCATCCAGAGTCACTTTTGAGTAATTTGTGTTTAAGGTATGTGGGTGTGCGCATCTCAACCCCCCTTCATGATTCCGAGCAAGACTCATGATTATAAAATATATATAGAGTCTCTTTTTGCCACGGTCCAAGTTCAGAAACATGGTGAGACAGCCTAAAAATAGGCCTTACCTTCGTAACAAATTTGACCAAAAAAGGGCCCCTATTATTCCCTCCCACTCCCAATATAGCCCATAATTCCTTTAAAACTGACTTCTAATTCTTTTTATAGCAAAATTACCACTCAAAAATAGTTTTTAGACGCTTCTGAGCAATCATGATTTTTTGGAGGGGTATAAGAAAGTAGCTTTTGGGTGGGCAGGCGTGTTGGTTATATGCAAGTAGATGCTAAGTAGCATCGATAATTTTCAGTTTTGACTTGCTTATCCAAATATCAATCTTGCTGCTTTGGTCCGTACATCACAGTCAATTAAAGTCAAGCCAACTATGTGAACAGTGTGAAAGCGTTGTAGTAACTTTAAAGTTGTAAAAAGCATACAACATTCAGCAGGCTCCTCTTACTGCAACAAACATTTAACTAGAAAGCAAGAAAAAGTAGTTAATGTTACATAATCACTGCATATTTGGCATAATAATATAAAATAGACTTAGCACTTAGAAAAGACAGTTGAACAATCGAATGTTGGAGTGAAATATACAAAAAGAGTATGTGTCGTTATCGAGGAAAACCACTTGATTAAATTTGATCATCCGAATACTTTTTAAAATTGTAAAGAGCAAGCATCAAGAAGGATAGCACCGAATCACATCTGAAATTACACCTTACTGAGTATTAACAAAACCAAACTTATAAAGTATTATACCTATTATTGGAGTACGACATATGGGGCAGTCCCCACTCCTTCTATGTGTCTCTTTAGCACAAGCAAAACACATGCACATATGGCCGCATCTATAGATTACTGCATTGACCCTGAAATGACTTCAATTATTTTCATAAAACTGACAACCTAACCTGCTGTTCATGCAAATTGAACACTCGCTGTAGGATTGTTCAGCACTACCTAGCGGACCTGACTCTCAGCTTCTTCAGTTCTTGTAGATGAACGACCGCCAGAAACTGAGGTTACTAAAGCTGAAAATAGCGGCGCTGGTTGGACAGACACAGTAATGGATGCAGGAGGTGGAAAAGGCTGGAAAGGATTTCATAAATTCGGGTTATGAAGACTAAGGTTGTAAGGACACGTAAATATTCCCAAGGAAGAACTTTTCTAGCTAACTGTATTATAGGGCCCTATCCCTCAAAATGTAATGATTTTCAAGCTTGGTTCCCTGTTGTTTTTTCGTAAATTTAGGCTTAGGTGAGAGTAAACCAGCGTATGTTAGGACGGACTCAAAATTTTTAAAAAAATAACAGAAAAATGTTTAAATCCGTCCTAATATACCCTATGACCTACCTTTGCCCAAGCCTGAAAAACAACCAAGAAGCCAAGTCAAATGGGGGTGAGAAGCCCAGTGGCATCGTTTTTCACGTATTGTTATTTTATTATTATCGAAAGGTCGAAGGTATGTGTGTGTGCGCATCTCAACTCCAAGCCCGTGCGCGTTCGAAAGGGGCGCAGGAGGTTGAATTCTATACTGTTATCCTGACTGTTGGACTCTTACCTGTGTTACTAGTCTCAAAAATATCTGCAAAAGTTGTTCTAGTGGCCGGATAATCTCTGGGCGATCCACTAGTTGTAGTAGCAACTGCTCGTCGGCGACTCAAGAAGTCAGAAAAGGGAGATCTGCTAGCATCAGTGTCACTTGATGGCCTGTTTATACTAATAGGTGTTGTAGATGGTCGCTCCGAATCAATTGTTGATCTATAACTAGGTCGACTCCCTGCAGCCATAATACTGGCTCGAAGACGAGAAATTTCAGCAGGATCTGAAATTTTTATGTAAGTAAAATTTTTTTTTCATAAAAACTTCATAAATACCTATTATGGGATGGGTAGAAGCAGATGAAGAGGGTGAAATAGTGAAAGAAGTGGGCACTGAGGCAGTTGTTAGCTCATTAGCACTACCAAACTGAATATTTTCAGCACTAGTAGAGGTTTCAGGAGGCAAGTTAACCTATAAGATGAAAGATATTTAGGTTCTTGTGCTGTATCTTGCTCACCGTTTTGGCTTTGTTCTACATTGTTGTTTTTTGCTTATACTTAGGCGCAAGGTTAGGGACGGACTCAAACACGCTGCCGTGTTTGAGTCTACCCTGGCCTTACTTGTACCTAAGCGAAAAAAACAGGGAGGCAAGGCCAAAAAGGTGGAGCTGGATGAAGGATATAAACCCAAACTCGGAACTCAAAATTTTAAAATAAAGGATATTTTTTTTAAATATTAGACATTTGGCCAAAAAGTGCTATTTAATCCAGTGCTTATCGGGTTTTGAGCAGTGCTTGGAAACCCTCTTGCTCTGCTCTTGCTCTTGCTCCGAGCAAAGAGCAAGAGCGGAGCTAGAATTTGAAAATTTAATGAGCAAGAGCGGAGCAAGATTTTGAAAATTTAATGAGCAAGAGCGGAGCAAGATTTTGAAAATTTAATGAGCAAGAGCGGAGCAAGATTTTGAAAATTTAATGAGCAAGAGCGAAGCAAGATTTTGAAAATTTAATGAGCAAGAGCGGAGCAAGATTTTGAAAATTTAATGAGCAAGAGCGGAGCAAGATTTTGAAAATTTAATGAGCAAGAGCGAAGCAAGATTTTGAAAATTTAATGAGCAAGAGCGGAGCAAGATTTTGAAAATTTAATGAGCAAGAGCGAAGCAAGATTTTGAAAATTTAATGAGCAAGAGCGGAGCAAGATTTTGAAAATTTAATGAGCAAGAGCGGAGCAAGATTTTGAAAATTTAATGAGCAAGAGCGAAGCAAGATTTTGAAAATTTAATGAGCAAGAGCGCAAGATTTTGAAAATTTAATGAGCAAGAGCAGAGCAAGATTTTTGAAAATTTAATGAGCAAGAGCGGAGCAAGATTTTGAAAATTTAATGAGCAAGAGCGGAGCAAGATTTTGAAAATTTAATGAGCAAGAGCGAAGCAAGATTTTGAAAATTTAATGAGCAAGAGCGAAGCAAGATTTTGAAAATTTAATGAGCAAGAGCGAAGCAAGATTTTGAAAATTTAATGAGCAAGAGCGGAGCAAGATTTTGAAAATTTAATGAGCAAGAGCGAAGCAAGATTTTGAAAATTTTAATGAGCAAAGAGCGAAGCAAGATTTTGAAAAATTTAATGAGCAAAGGCGAACAAGATTTTGAAAATTTAATGAAAGAGCGAACAAGATTTTGAAAATTTAATGAGCAAAGAGCGAAACAAGATTTGAAAATTTAATGAGCAAAAGCGGAACAAGATTTTGAAAATTTAATGAGCAAGAGCGGAGCAAGATTTTGAAAATTTAATGAGCAAAGAGCGAGCAAGATTTTGAAAATTTAATGAGCAA
>JAMRYI010000521.1:0-116558 GCA_029231635.1 Ditylenchus weischeri
ATTTTTGACCCACGATAAACTAAATAAAAAAATCCATAAATTTTAGTACAGTCAACCCTCGTTAATCCGCCACCCGTTAATCCGCCACCCGTTAATCCGCCACCCCGTTAATCCGCCACCCCGTTAATCCGCCACCCCGTTAATCCGCCACCCCGTTAATCCGCCACCCCGTTAATCCGCCACCCCGTTAATCCGCCACCTCGATAATCCGCCACCCTAGGGCGGGTCCCAAAAAAGCTAAAGTTATGTGCAAAAGGGACCGCACTCGATAATCCGCCACCCTCGATAATCCGCCACCTAGGGCCGGTCCCAAAAAGCTAAAGTTAAGTAAAGGTAGTAATCGCACCTCGATAATCCGCCACCCTCGATAATCCGCCACCCTAGGGCCGGTCCAAAAGCTAAAGTTAAGTAAAAGTAGGGTAATCGCACTCGATAATCCGCCACCCTAGGGCCGGTCCCCAAAAAGCTAAAAGGCAAAAGGTAGGGTAATCGCACCTCGTTAATCCGCCACCTCGATAATCCGCCACCCTAGGCCGGTCCCAAAAAGCTAAAGTTAAGCAAAGGTAGGGTAATCGCACCTCGTTAATCCGCCACCTCGATAATCCGCCACCCTAGGGCCGGTCCCAAAAAGCTAAAGTTAAGTAAAGGTAGGGTAATCGCACCTCGTTAATCCGCCACCCTCGATAATCCGCCACCCTAGGGCCGGTCCCTAGGGTGGCGGATTAACGAGGGTTGACTGTATTATCTTTTTCAAAACCTTTTTTACAAAATCCGAAAAAATTAATTTTATTGCATCAACAAAAAAATATATCACACAAAAATTTTTATAAACGATGAATATGACGAAAGATCTTTGCTAAGTGTAATTCATAAACTTGGAATTAGAATAAAATTTTCAAAATACCAACTTGTTTCTAGAAAAATTTATTTAGCAAAACTCTTAATTTAAGGCAGTGTAAAAATGATTTTTTACTTTCTATTGATTTTTCGTCTAGCAAGTAACATTGCACAAAATTACTTTTTCCTTTGTCAACAAAATCTCTTCATCGTGGTTTCTTTGTTTAACAAATGCAGATAAAAAACTGATAAGAATATAATGTGCATTTTTGTGTTCCGCGTTTTAAATATTTGTTTTTAAATGAAATTATATTTGTTTGTTTACAAATTTGTGCTTTAGTAATGCAATTTTTGAAGCGTGTTTTTGGAAATACGCATTCAAAAAACAAACACTTGATTTCGTCTTTGTTTAATGTAAGTTATTTTTAGCAAATTTCTCCAATAAATTTTTTAAAACGTTATTCGGCGTTATGTTTTCAACGTTGTTTTTCTTTTTCGCATGCGTTCTGATAACTTAACCAACCAAACCATCAGGTTAATCAGCGGGTAGACTAACGCGGCTATTAACCCTCAAATGCGCACACTATGATGCAGCCATTTTTTCCAAAAACAAATTACATATCTGATCATAAGTCAAATAAGAATATTGCAAAACACTAAAATCTGACGTGAAAGTGCAGCACTTGGGTGTCCCATGTTCGGGACAGTGCACGTAGGCATCACTCAAGCTCGTTCCGGGAACGAATTAGAGAACGAACACTTTCAATTTTCAAAGGTTTTTGCCAGTTGTCTTTTGCCGATCCGCCTAACTTTCACCTATCGTTTTCCAAAATTAGGCAATTTTTCTATACCAATCACTAAACACCGATTTTTTTAATAAATAGTACATGGATGAGAAATTTTGATGCTGGAAGAGAATCCATAATTTTGCTTTCAGAAAACCGAAAAAGTATTTTTTTCGAAAACGTTGATTTTTTGGTCTTTTCGGATCCGATCTGCTTTTAAAATTCTTATATAACGGGTGGTCCAAAACTTCGTGGACACTTTTCTAACTCATTTTTAGTAATACTTTTTTGATTGCAAAATCAAAAACGTAGTTTTTCTTTCTCTTTCATGGTGTATGTTAATATTCTAGTTAATATACTAGAATAGGCATTATTTGATTGAAGCACCTGTGGTCATTTTGAAAAATGGACCAGGATTTATATTTTCATCACTGTAACTGGTCAAAATTTGTTACAAGATTTATTGCTTTAAAAATATTTTAGCACCATGTCAGCGCAGCTCAAGAGCTACAAAAACCATTTTATAAAATAATTTTTAAAAGTCTAAGCGTTGAGATATGGCCTTCACAAAAAAATCAATTTCTTCAGAAATGACCGAAATCCGAGTTTTTTTCTAATTTTTCGGGTTTTGACCGTTTTTAAAAAAATTAATTTTTTTTTGTAAAGACCACATCTTAACGCTTGACTTTTAAAAATTATTTTATAAAATGGTTTTTGTAGCTCTTGAGCTGCGCTACAACATGGTGCTAAAATATTTGTAAAGCAATAAATCTTGTAACAAAATTTTGACCAGTTACAGTGATGAAAATGGCTAAAATTCCTGGTCCAATTTTCAAAATGACCTTACAGGTGCTTCAATCCAAATAATGCCTTTTCTAGTATATTAACTAGAATATTAACTTTATACACCATTTGAAAGAGGAAGAAAAAAGCTACAGAAACATGTGTTTGGATTGATTTTGCAATCAAATAAGTATTACTAAAAATGAGTTAGAAAAGTGTCCACGAACTTTTGGACAACCCGTTAATATGTAACTAACTAAAATGCATTATTTGTCAAGGAAAATAACATTTAAAAGTTGTTTCATACATGGGACAGTGCGCACTTAAAAGAGAAATTTTGTAATTTTGTCCTTTCATTAATAACACGTTGATCCCTCGGAAAATGGGAAATTAAGTGTTTCGGCTTAGGCGAAAGCCTAGGATGCGATAGCATACGATAGCAAATACGATAGCATCAAATTCGGCCACTTTTTCTTGGAAATTCACCGAGCTGTGGCCTCCAAAAGTTCGGAACTCAAAAAAACCAGTACATTTTTTAAAACAGTTCACGACAGTTTACTTAGGGAAAATCTAGTGACTCACAGTCGTTGAAAAGCCTTTTGGATGCAGAATAAGCTGCTCCTTCTAACGATCACAAAAACTATACAGTTTGTAGTAAATTTTTAGCAAAAAATGTGTTTTTTTTTAAATCTGTGGTTTTGAACACCAAATTTTGTCAAAAAAACCGTTATAAAAATCGGAAATCGACCCGCTCCATCCTACTTTTTAGTTCTTTTGAGAACAGTGTATCTGATTTGCTTTTAAAAATAGTCTTAGAAGTGCAATTTGAATTTCATAAAAAAAATTCCTCTGAGGACAATAAACTTTCAAACAAGTCATTGATTGGTGATTCAATTAATTGTCCTGACATAAATTTTAAATATGACATTCAAATTGCACTTCTAAGAGTATTTTTAAAAACAAATCGATACGCTCATCACGAATCCGCTGTCAGAATTTTAGGTTTGATTTGTGAAAAAAGTTTCACGTCAAAAACTGAAAAGAGTTGAGACGACTAGCAAACTTCAAAAGCCTTTTTCGTCTCGCCTCGCCCAACTTTTTTTGGAAATTTTTTTGCAAAAAGGCGCTTTTTTAAATTTTATCTCTGATGCACTAAAAAGTAGGATAAAGCGGGCCGATTTCTGATTTTTATGGCGGTTTTTTCGCCGAAAATTGGTGTTCAAAAACGCGCATTGTTGTAAACACGCTTTTACAGACTGTCTAGTTTTAGTGTTCATTAGAAAGAGCAACTCATTCTGCATCGAAAAGGCTTTTCAACGACTGTAAGCCATAAGATTTTCCCTAAGTATGAACTGTGTTAAAAAATGTACTGGTTTTTATATGGTACTGCGGCACAGCGGATCGAAGAAGCCGGCAAAATCCCTTCTTTTCTACAATTCAGAGCGGTGCAGCGTCACCACAAATCATTTCAGCGATAGCTCTATGGAGGGCGACGGCCTTGTGCCCCGCATCAGTCCACTGATTTAAAAGCAGATTTGACACTGGAAAAGCAGGAAAGAAGCTTACTGAAAGATCCTTGATATCTGGAGTAGCAATCATTTTCACACGCTTCGGGAAAGGTTCTTCTATCCCTATCTGTTTAGATGCGGACATAATTGTCGGCTGAGCTCTGGCTTGTTTGTGGATTCTATCCTTTTCTTTCTTATCGGTTTCTTCTCGACGCTTTAGCAGCTCCGGATGTTTGCTCTGCAAATGGCATTTCATTGAGTTTGTGCTCTTCTCCGGGCCGAGATTGATAGAGAACTCGCATTGCTGAGCTCTTCTTGACTATTGTTCCATTCTTTTCGAAAAAAAGCTTTCCATTTTTGATCGTCTGGCATCTGAAGACAAAAAATATAAGCAGGAGAAAAATATGCAGCAACCAAAAAAAGATGCAGTAAAAAAGTTTCTCGAAAGCTGTGACATTCATTTCGTTGCAAGACATTTCTGTCAAAAAAAGCTTCAAAAAAATTTTCAAGTAAGCTATTATCTTCCAAAATTTCCAAAATTCGCCCCATTTTTTCAGAAATTGAAAAACGGAACGAAAATGCCGGAAATCGGATATCGGAAGACGGAAATCGGAATTCCGTCCCATCCCTGGTGTACGGCCAGTTCACCACGCGGATAGTTTGCCACGCTTTTCAAAATGGCCAGTTCGCCACGATTTTCGAAAATGGGCAGTTCGCCAGCGTCAGTTCCTCATTTTCCATGTTCAAATATCTTTAGAATGTCGAATTAGTGCAGAAAACAAGTTGCGAAACCCAAAACACATTAAAAAATTGTCAATTATATAGCAATATAATTGTTTTGAAAAAAAATCGTGGCAAACTGGAACTGCGAACTCAACAAATTTGCATTTCAAAATAATTCCTTTTTGAATCGACTCGTTACCCGCCATTCAAAATACGCGGCGAGCATGCCCCTTTAATACAACACGCATTGAAGTAAAAGTTTTTACCATAGAAAACAATGGGGGCAAATGGCAACTTTTACGCGGGGCAAATTGGCTGTGGTCCGTGTGGAATTTTCTCTAAAAAACTTTAAACTACGTTCACATACTGCGACTCCGCCTCTGACTCCAACTCCGACTTCTCCGAAATATGAACACTTGCGCCTCCGACTACGATTTCGTGCAACTGTTCACAAAATCAGACTCCGACATCATTATAAACACATTGCGACTCAATAGAGCCGCAATCAGAATGGGAGTCGGAGTCACAGGTATGTGAACATCAAATTTTTAAATTTTTATTTTTTGCACTTTTGTCAACTTTTTCGTTTGCTTTTTTTTTAAAAGATATTCAACAAAATATACCATATTAGAACCCCTGGGACAGTATAAAAATGAACTATTACAAGGTTTGGATCAGATATAAATCATGAGCTGTTCTACCCGTCTCAAATCACCCAAGTCAAAGAATACGATTTACTTTTTATCACCTCAAACTATCACGAAAAAAATTAAATAACCGTTAACAGTCTTAACTACACAAAAAACTCCAAATACCCCAAGCTACTCTAAATACGCTATACAACCAAAATTATTCCAAACTGCCCTAAACCACCGTTAAATACTTTTAATACCCCCAAACTACGCCAATAGTTGTTTCAGGTCGTTTATTGTGATTTGGGACGTTTGGAATAGTATGGGGCAAAAGTCGGACTCACTTTAAAAATAGCTGAGTTCACTCGTAAAACTCGCTCAATACAGTAGTCGGAGGCGCGCCTCAGTATGTGAACGTAGCTTTTAAAACAAATTCCAAAAAAGCCATTAGGGAAGGGGGATGTTTGAAGAGATGATGGAGGGGTGGGAGTAGTGGCATATTTCCCTGGCAGTGGGTTTCGTTCCTGTTTTACAAAGTGGGGAAATTTTATTCAGCGTACTTGTTTTAGCTACAACTTGTTAAATTCGCGGTATTCCGGGGAGATATTTTTTTATTTAAAAGCTAAATGGCCATCAGTATGAGAAATCGAATGACACCCAGCATGCAGAAAAATCTTTATTTGAACACACAAAAATTTTAACGGACAAATAAAATTGCCCCACACTGTAGTTTTCTCCACAAATTCCACAGCCAAAATGCCCGGGGCAAAATTGCACAGCCTTTATAGTAAAAACTTGAAGCGTGTGACATATCTTAAAACAATTTCAAAAAATGATAGGTAAAAAGTATCACTTTTGATAATATTCATTCTTTATACTAAGAAAACCATGCTTTTTGGATTTAGGTAGAAGAAAATAGCAAAAGATTCGGTGGTGAGTTAGTAGCGGAAGTTCTTAAGGTAAATTATTTTTTAAAATTTCTTTTTCAAGTCACATTTTAAGTCGCATGGTGTCAAAGAAGTGTTTACACTTTGCGGTGGACACATTTCACCAATCCTTGTTTCTTGCGAAAACCTTGGAATAAGAGTGGTGGACACAAGACATGAAGTCACCACTGTTTATGCGGTATAATGATTGTAATTTTGTGTCTTTTTGATAATTAAACAAAAATTTAAGGCAGATGCAGTGGCCCGTCTGAAACAAACCATTGGAGTGGCTGCAGTAACTTCTGGCCCAGGTTTACTGATTTACAAGCTGCTCATTTTTATTGTTGTGTAAAAATTTAGGGATCACTAATACTATAACAGCAGTAAAGAATGCGCAAATGGCTGAGTAAGTTTAAATTAGAATACTTTAACGCAGGGATGGGAAAAAATTCACAAAAAGTGCGTTTTGACTAATTTTGAAAAAAAATCACTTTATCCAGTGGTTGTTGCCATTTTGAAAGGAAAAAAGATTTTGAAGTGAGATGTGTGTGATATGTGTGATTGCTTTAGTGGGTTGTATGCACGGTGGTATCATCAGCCGGCTGAGGTTAACTCATCCATCAGCCGGCTGAGGCTGACGGCTGAGTTAAAATTTTGAGCCCGGCTGACGGCTGAGCCTGAGGAAAATTTTCAGACCTCAGGGCTTATGGCTGAGGTAATCGTTGAGTTACCACCCTGGTTGTATTTTTATGATAATTACCGGTAGGCGCTTGTGCCATTCCTTGTAGCAAAAAATAGTTTTTGACCCTTGAGTGACATTTTAATGATTAATTGATTGCTTTTTATCCAAAATTCAGACTTTTTAGCAGATTTAAGCCATTAATGCACATTTAAATATTTTTATGTCAAATAACAATTTGTTGGATTCTCATGCATTTTGAGTCTATAATTGACTTTTCTCTGATAAAACTGTAATTTAAAAAATTCACGAAAAAAATAACGAGTTTGGTTGCATTAAATTGCAGTAGCTCAGTATCGTGTAAAATAAATTAAAAACAAATGCTTTAGATCGCCTATTTTGTTAATTGGTGGAGCTGCCCCAACTCTTATGAAAGGAAAAGGTGCTCTGCAGGTTGCTCTATGATTAAGCTGAAATTTAATTTCACATTTCGGGTTGTCAGGACATTGATCAACTCTCTATCTTACGACCATTTTGCAAGTTTACTGGGCGAGTCAATCGTCTTCGTGACATCCAGCCAATGATGAGAAAGGCTATCCAAGTGGCTCAATCTGGCACTCCAGGTATATACCAGCCAAATCTCTTACAATATGTTAACTTTATTTGAGGTCCTGTGTTTATTGAGTTTCCTCTGGATGTACTACACCATTACGAAATGGCTGGTAGAGACTGTTATGTTCCAAATGCTACGGGCATTAAAGTAAGTCGTTTTTGTAGTTAAGTATGTAGTATGCAATCTACCGTAAAACTTTTTTTTTCGATATATTTTTAAATTTAACAAATTCTAAAATTTCAGAAGCTTTTTAACGCCTACTGCCTTTATCATATATCAAAAATGTTTGGAAATGCTTGGAAACCACAGCCGATTAGTCCACTCCCGATAGACTTTCCTTTTGCTTCTTCCAAAGACGTAGATTCAATCGTGGACATCATTTCTCTAGCTAAACGGCCTATTCTTTTGATGGGAGCTCAAGCTACTCTCCCACCTGTTAGTGCTAAACAACTGCAGGCGACTGTAGAAGTGAGGCATTTTTATCAAATTTTGTGTTATTGCTTTTTTTCAAGGCAATCGGCGTGCCCACATATTTAGGAGGTATGTGCAGAGGTTTGCTAGGTGTCAACTCCCAAATCCAGCTAAGACACAATCGTCGGGATGCACTCAAGGCAAGTAAGCAGTTCAAAAATTTTGCAGTCAAAAAGCTAAAGTTTTAAACTTGATTTATTGACGCATTACAAACTAATAAAGCTAAAATTTTAATATCATTACACGATAAGATTTCATATACAGTCGACCCTCAATACAACGATACTTCGATACAACGATACCCTCGATATAACGATACTCCTGTACAGATTTGGTCGGTTCTGATAAAAAATGGTAAAGACTAGACCCTCGATACAACCATAGTTGGATCGCCGCCAGGCGCCGGCGGCAAAAATAAAAGCACCGCCGGCGGTGGCGGGCGCCGGCGGCGAATATGAGGGCGGCGGTGGCGGCGGCGGTGGTAGACTAAAAAGCGGCGGCGGTGGCGGCGGTGGCGGCGCACGTGGAGGCGGCGGCGGTGGTGGCGGCGGCGGCGGCAGTGGAGGCGCCGGTGTTGGCGTTAGCGGTAAAACTTTGTGTTCTTGATTGCGCAAAAGTGCATTATTTTCAAATGTCATAATTTCAGATTTTTTTAAATATCAACTGGACAAATAGTCAGAATAAATGGCTGAGAACGAACAATGAAAGATAACTAAATACAAAAATTTTCTAAATTTTTCTTTGTCTTGTAAGTCTTTTCGCATTTGGCTGAGATATAGATCAACAGCTTCTTTTTCAATGCCGTTTATCTCTTTAGCTGTGAAGGGAATTGAACGTGAAGAAGCACTTTCGTGAACGTAACCAGTTGCTGCGTCTCGAGCATTCATTTCCAAATGTTTTGGCCATGTTGTTCTAATAGCACCAGCATTCTGTTCTTTGAGGTAATCATTTACAGCTTTTTTCACTGACTCTTCTGGGTCGCCTTGAATGGAAAGCCAGAATCGAGGTAAAATACAAATAACTTTAGTGAGTTTATTAATATGACTTCATTTTTAGACATATTCCTCGATTTCTCAGATGGCTTTCGACATCTTAGCAACGCCAGCTACAAGTGCAGGAGTGGAAAGACTGTTTAGTATTATGGCTATGCTCTCTTCAGGGAGAAAAACTCCGACAGGACCAATTTTATTAAATAGTAAAACAATGCTTGTCTTAAATGGTCATCTTATTAAAATATGAAAAACTAGATAACTGGTTCATTCACTGTAGTCTTATACTATTAAAACTTTTTTTTGACGTTAACGCAATAGCCGGCGGCACCGCCGGCGGCGGCGCTAGCGGCGGAGTAGCGGCGTCGGTGGTGGCGGCGGTGGCGAAATTTAGCAGAATTTTTGCCGCCGGTGGCGGTGGTGATGGCAGTGCCGCCGGCGGTGGCGGCGGCGGCGGTGGTGGTTTTTTAAAAATGCCCAACTATGGATACAACGATACCTCGATATAACGATGCTTTTTGCCGGTCCCGACTAATAAAAGCAATCTCGATATAACGATACCTTCGATTTAAGATCATTTTTAAGAAAAAAAATCAATGAATTTTTAAATTTCAAATGCCTTTTTTTCTTGCAGAGTACACTTTTCTTTTTCTGCACTGATTAATTAGACTGCTTACTACTACTATCAAGAGCGCAAAAAGAAAGTACAGTAGCCGAAAATTACCAATTTCTTCTTTTCTAACCGTTAATAAAAGTGCTTTTGTTAAACATTGTTGTGCTGATACAGCCAAGCCTCGATATAACGATACCTTGTCAGATTTTCGGTCTTAATAGCCTCAATATAACGATACCTCGATACAACGATACCCTCGATATAACGATACCCAGGGCCGATCCTTTGCGGTATCGTTGTATCGAGGGTTGACTGTAATTTATTTTTTACAAATTTATATTTACAGGAAGCTGATGTGGTAATTCTAGCAGGTAAGTCGATAAGTTTCTGTTACTAAACCTCTAAAATTAAAAGTGCTAAATTGAAAAAAGGTATTAGGTTCTCCTAGGACATTATGTGTAAGCCACACGCACCGCCTAGAAAAATGTATAACAGAAAAGCCAGTCTATTAAGAATAAATCTGCAAGTATGTACTCAACTATGTGTGGTGCGTTAAACCATGGCTGCAAACTCAAGCATTTTTAACAAAAAGCACATTTTGAGTTAATAAAATAATTTTGGACTCTATAGATGATATTCGTTTCCCTTATAAAAAATCGACCAAGTTTTAATTCGAACATAAATGTTTTTATTTCTACTAAGAAACCAAAAAAAGATGTTGGCTTTATTATTAAAATCATAGAAACCGCGAAAAGTGATGTTTTTTTATAAAAAAACTCTTTAAAAAAATATTTTTTGATTTTTTTACAAAAAGGGCACAATAACAAATATTTTAGGAACTGTTGCTGATTTCCGATTAGACTACGGCAAGATCCTTTCTCCAAACTCAAAAGTCATTGCAATCAACAGAAATTCTATCCAACTCAAAAAAGTAGCTTGTTATTAAGAATTGACTTTTTATATCGACGATTTTTTTAGAACCTAGGCCTGTATTGGAATGCGGAAAAATTAGTGCAAGCAGACATTGGATCAACTTTAGTAGAAGTGAGCAAAAAGCTGACTGAAAATGAGTGGAAATCTCCGCCAGAATGGCTTAAATGCTGAAAGAAAAAGATGTAGCCAAGGAGCAAAAAAATCAGAAGAAAATGAATGAAGCCTCGCCAGATGGCAAGCTCAACCCATTGAAACTACTTGGTCAGCTTGACAAAGTATCCTATTTTAAAGCCTCTTTCAGAAGAGAATTTAGGGTAAAGGCAAAAAATTTACCTATTTTGACTTTCCGAATCCCAACTTCCAATTTCCGGTTGGGGCTGAAGATGGAATAAAAAGGGGTTTTGACGGTTCTTTTTGGAAAAAAAGTTATTTTAAAAATCTATACCGTATTTCCTCTAATAAGCCGGCAGTCTCTAATAAGCCGGCAGCCTCTAATGAACAAGCTTATTTATACTACATTTTTACATACCTGCCATTTTCAGTCGTCAGAAATGATTGTTTTGAAAATTCTTTTGTCTTAAAGCATTGCCAGAGGAGACGATTGCTAAGTTGACTCTAATTTTTATATGTCTGAAATATTTTGTGCTCTTCAGATTGTGGGATAACTAATGCTCACCATTTTGGCGAAGACGTTCTCATTCATTGCTTTAAACCACATGACCCGGTACCAGAAGGAATGGAGATGTTGTTCAATGCTCGCATGGCAACTGATGATTTCTCGCGAATCGAAGAAGTGGACTCAGATCAGGATGAAGCAAACGGTTATCTGAGCGATGAATCTCTTCACATGAATGAATCTTTTGAAGTGGATTGGAACGATGAACTGAATGCGCCTAAGCCCCAGTTTCATTCTTTTTGAGTGTTGTAAATCTAGCATCTTCTGTTATTTTTTTCTTGTAAATCCAGCATTTTGTTGTATGTTAATAAAGATTCTATTTTTAGAAAAAGGTTGAAAAATAAACCGGCATGCCGGCTTATTAGAGGAAATACGGCATATTACAATACGATAAATTTTCACTTGGATAAGAATCTCACAATTTTCTTTAAATTCAGTGAAAACTATTTTACCTAGGTAATTCCTGAAGATGCCATCCTAGTAGCCGACGGAGGTGACTTTGTTGGCTCAGCCGCCCATATTGTCCGACCCAGAGGTCCACTACAGTGGTTAGACCCAGGAGCATTCGGCACTTTGGGCGTGGGCGGTGGTTTTGCTTTGGGTGCTAAGACTGTCTATCCCAACAGACCAGTCATTATCATTTATGGGGATGGATCTGCGGGGTTTTTAATTTTCAAGCAGAAGAAAATTATATGAAGCTAGTTCTTTTAGATATTCTATCATGGAATTCGACTCATTTGTCAGAATGAAGCTACCAGTCGTAGCGGTGATCGGAAATGACGCTTGCTGGACCCAGATTGCAAGGGAACAAGTACCTCTATTTAAGTCAGCAATAAGCTGTGATTTATCTGTAGGGTTTGAGCTTACATACTGCTTTTTCATTTTTTCAAATTTTAGTTTAACAGTTATGAAAAGATCGGGGAAGCATTGGACGCAGATGGAATTCTTTTGACTAATGAAAATGAAGCTGAAATTGAAAACACGTTGAAAAAGACTATCGACGGGTCTAGAACAGGCAGATCAGCAGTTATTAATGCACATATTGGAAAGACTGATTTCAGACAAGGAAGTTTGAGTGTGTGAATTAGTTTGATTGAAATAGCAAATCTGTGAGATAGCTTAGCATGTTTCAGAATTTTGATGCTTAATAAATATGTAATACATATAAAAGGAATTTCTGAAAAAAAATCAATTAGCGATAATTTTGATTGGGAACACCCGCTTAGAAACACTATACATTACGAACCTCGATGAGAAAGAATAACGACCCCCAATATAGTGCGATCTTTGCTATACTCGTATATTCCAACTACCAGAAGTCGGAACTCGAATAATCCAACTTACGTTATTGTTATTTTTTTAGCTTGTGCTTGGCCTTGAGCGCAGGGTAAGAAGGACTCAAACATGTTTTTACTACTTTTTGTGGCTTGTGCTTAGGCACAAACAGGTCAGCATGAGTTAAGAAGGACTCAAAACGCTGATCCTGGGCCGTGAGTCTGACTCGCGGGTCACTCAACATTGACTTGTTTTTATACAACGCGACACCTCGAAAGTTGGCGCAAAAGTTTGACATGCTAGTTATTTGAGAGTCCTCATTTAAGTAATATAAAAGAAAAGTTTAGAAAGAAATATTACCGTATTTCCTCTAATTATTATTTGATCCCCGAAAATTGGAAAAATTTTAGGTAGATCTCAAAATTTTTGTATGAAAATCCAAAATCGAAAAAGCGGAATCGGTAAAGGAGTTAAAAATTGTAATAACAACACTGGAATAGATTTACTCTGGGCTGAGATATTTGAGTTCCTTAAAGTCGAGGGGCGGGCTTATTATTAGAGTGGGGGCTAACTAATTAATGGAGAAAAAGAAACGCTTGTGTTAGCAGCTGCGATTCTATTTCTAACATTCTTTGCGAGATCCGCTTTAGTTTTGAGTAACAAATAGGAACAAACACTTTTAGTCTTAAAATCACAATAAAATATTCTTGACGCTACTTAGATATACTCTCTTGCTAAAACAGCTACTTTGATGAAATACATCCTCTTGTAATCTTCGGACATATTTTGGTATTCAACCACCCATAAATCCACTTTTTAAGAGTGTTGGGAGGGTAAGGGACTAATAGGGGCCATACTTCATCAAAAAGTTTTGAAGGTACACCTTTATGATGCTCTGATCAAGCGTGGCATTTGCCTTATCAGTACCTAATCGCAATTTCTGCATATCATTCGGAGGAAGATTAAGCCTGGAACCACAATATCTCGTATGTCTCCGAAGCAGTATTTCGTCAGAACGCAAAAGTTGAGAAAAGAAATGTATTGGACAAGCTCTTCGAACAGCTCACTATGATTCATCGTATAGAGAAATTATAATTCCTAAAAGTGTAAAATTATTGTCCGTATTAAGTAATAAATAATTTTTGATGGTTTGGTGACAAGTTTACGAAAGTGTTTTGACAATCAAACTTTAGTTTTAATAAAAAGTGAGAAAAAAGATTAAAATCAACAGGGGGACCAAGGCATATTTTTGAAGAAAAACAACAGGGGGGACCAAGGCAAATGGGAACCGATTCTCCACTAGTGCCAAGAAGCGCCCATTTCAATTTGAAACATGGAAAATACAATAGTGTTTGACTCTAATGCAGTAGTGTCCACTGCAAAAGACTACTGAATCAGTAGCATCGTGGTTTAGATTTCAGCGTTCCAGGGTCAAAAGTCTAGAGTTCGATTCCGTTTAGTTGTTTGTTTGTTTTTGTATTTGTTTATTTTTATTTTTGTAAAATGGGCTTTTAGTCAACTACCATTGGTCACTGCCATATGTTCCCTTGTTAGACACAAGTCACTCGAAAGTGGCTTTGGATGCAAAAAAACATGCATACAAGAGTTTTTTTATGCAGTAGGACCTAACGTTCAAAACTTTGTCTAACATCCATCTTTTTACCGTATTTTTGACCACTATCTAGTCGGAAATAACCTAGAAACACAATCTCTTTTATGAATAAAAGTAAAAAATTTTGAAATTTGAATAAGTTGTGCGAACAATCTTAAGTGTTGACTTGTATTTAGTGATTTTTAGAAAAATTAAAAGAGTTTTGCGTTCCGGGGTGGTAACTTTAGGTAATCAAGGTTTTTGCCTTGCTAGGTTGAGTAAACACGGTCCAAAATATATATAAATTATTTTACAGAAACAAGAAAAGAGTGTTCTCGAGATGAAAAAACGTCAATATTGTTCAACAGTGACCCTAGAAAGCAACCTCAGAGAAGCAGTGGCACGAGGGCCGATAAAAGAAGACAAGTCCGCTTTGACAAAAACAACTAAAGAAAACTAAAACACAAATGGTGAAAGCAGGTGAGCAGAAGTGCAGTAGAGGCGTTGTTCAAATTTTCCAATTAACTAGATGGGTTTTGGAACTAATGAAAATATATACAGTCGACTCGTTATAACGACCCGCAAGGCCGGCTAAAAATGGGTCGTTATAACGAGAGTCGTTATATCAAGCTATAAAATACACTTGGACCAACCAAATGAGTTTTATTGGGTCGTTATATCGAGCGTCGTTATAACGAGAGTCGACTGTATGCACATACTAATATCTGCACTACTTCTCTGGAACTAACTATCTTGAACTAATGCTGTTGGGGTGCTCTTGAACATGAATGTTTTTTAATCTTAAAACACATTTTTAGAAAACAATTAAAGTTTGATTAATAAAATAAAACTTGGTAAAGGCATTTAAAACTCTTTTTGCTCAGTTCCAGTGCTAAAAACGTGGTATTTATTTCGATATAAGATGTTTTACCTTGGGTTCCCAAGACAAAAAAGTCTTCTAAAAAGTCAACTTTTAGTAAAATTTTTGAAAAAAAAACCTATTTTGGAGTATGAAAATATCACTAAATTAACTTTTAGACATAAACAACACTGAAAGCATAGGTTGTTTGGAACAAATTTCGAAAAAAAATTATGTTCACAGTTTGGGCAGTTTTCTCGCAAGTTTACTAAATGCAAATAACTCAAAATTCGTGAAAAACATTAAATTAGTATTCAAAAACAAGAAACTAGAATATAATGTTTACAGACTTTAGTTTTTTTATTAATCATGCAAACTCAAACAGTTGTTATCGCTGACATAACAAACATGTAAAAAAATAAGCTTTAGGCAGCCGTCTGTCTCGCATATAAGCGTCTCTAATGAGGTCAAAAACAATGTTCTCGCATTTAATAGAAACACAAATGACATTTTGTGTCCAATCTTTCCAAGTTTGGAGCAATGCTGGACCACCTTGTTCAGACCTACTGCAAATGGCTTCCCTTCAAAGGATCTGTGCGTTATTGGATATTGCTCATCTCCATTATGACAATGACATTTATATATGCAAACATTATGGCCTTCAACTTCACCATTATTTGCATGTTGAAACCGGAAGAGGAAGATCAAGACCTAGCTGGTTTAAAAATATTTGCAGATAATTCTAGTTCTAGCAAATTTGTTGACGAAAACGTTTACTATGATTATTCTCCAATCGAGCGAAACGGACTTTTTTCGTCAACCGCAATTGGAGCTTTAGCTAGTAGTGTTGTTTTTGCTTATTTCGTGGATAAGTTTGGCATCAGGTTTGTTACAATTATAAATGTTTTCCGTAAAGCTTTTGCAATAAAAACACCTAAATGCTGAGGCAAAAAAACACGGACATTTTTCAGCATCTTTTTTGTTTAAGATTGTGTTTAAACTTATATTTAACTTATGGCTCCTTATATTGTTATATTCCAAAATGTAGCTGAAATCCTTAGCCACGTTTGAGTATTTGACATTCTTATAATGCACAATTTAAATATGCCGTGTTTCCTCTAATAAGCCGACATGCTCTAATAAGCCGACACCCCTAACTTTGAGGACCTATATCTCAGCCTAGAGTAAATATTTTGCATATCTGTTTTTCACGTTTTCTTAGTTCCCATTCAGATTTTGGATTTTCACCCAAAAATCTCAAGATTGACCAAAAAATTTTCTGATTTTTGGAGGTTTAAAAAATAAGCCGACATGTCGACTTATTAGAGGAAATACGGTAAGTCAATACACACACCATTACCGTCTACAAGTTTCGTATGTTTGAATTGGCGGGGAGGACAGCTTTTATACTCCGAAAATGCATGAAATTATTTTTTTTAACTATATGGTGATTACCGTATTTCCTTTAATACGCGCGCATGTGCGCCTTCTTTTCGAACCTCCTAAAATTGGAAAATTTTGAATTTTATCTCGAAATTTTTGGGTGCTTAACCAAAATCTAAAAAGTGGAATCAGCAGAGCTCGTGGGAGTTAATAAAATGCAATAAACAGCTTTGCAAAATATTTTCTCTGAGCTGATATATAAGTTCTCAAAGTAGAGCATGCATGCTTATTAGAGGAAATACGGTAAAAATAGTGATAAAATTCTCATTTTCGGATTGAAAAACTGTCTCCGTCAATTCAAACATACAAGACTCGTTGTCGTAGACGGTTATAGTCCTTTAAATAATATCCGTATTATTTTTCCTTTCCTGCACCTAGGCTAAAAACTGATTTACCGTATTTACTCTATCAACTCCCTATGGGGAGTTATTTTTCAACCCTCCTTTGGGGTGTGGAGTTATTACAGGGTGGGGAGTTATTAGAGAGTGGAGAGTTATTTTTCAACGAAAACTGACGCTTGAAATTTTTCACTCCCAAAAGTAAACAAGATCTTTTTTGGTTGGGCAAGTAAGAGGAGCTGAAAAAAGAAGCGCGACTTTTTATTTCTGCTTGAAATATGTTTACAAAATTTGCTTTGTTTTCAAGAGTAACAAATCCAGAGAATCTAAAAAAGCGACTCGATGGTTTCGGCCGAAAAGTGAGCAATCCATACCTTGATGTGGAGCTGGCAAGCTACATTCGTGAGAAGAGGAAAAACAAGTAGCCAATGTCGCGCTGTATCATCACCAACAATAAGGCCAATATGGCAAGAAGTCTGCAAGGAAATCATCAAGAAATAGTTCATCGAAAACAAGGCAATGTAACTGTTCTGAGAAAGTAATCTTAAGGTTAACTTTTAAAATGTTAATTTAATTGGTATGCTTTGAGATTTCGGAAGGATGGCTGTGCTCTTTCCTGAAGCATCACTCATTTGTTTTGCGCTCAGCAAGCTGCGGCCACGTTCGTTTTTTATCTGGGAAAGAGAAGAAATAAATTGCAATTTGTTCAAGTGTTCACCATGGTCCATGGATAAGACTGCGGTAGGGTTTAACTGCCCAGACAATTGCTGTATCAAAATGAGGTGCCAAAGACGTGAGATTTTAAATGTTATGTGTTTCAATTCATTTTGTTTCTATTTGAGGTGACTCTCGTGACTACTGTACATGAGGAGATGAGACTGAACATTCTCCGCAAAATCAGGGCTCAGAATTTGGCGAGGGATAGGCGCAACGACTCCAAAGATGGTGGAATCCTTGAAGAGGCCAAGCTGCAAGAAGAAAAATGAGAAAGAACAGAAGAAAACTTGGAAGATTTTAATAAAGATGATATATTTGTATTTGTTGATTAGTTTGTCTCAATTTTGATGTATAAAAACGTTGACCACAAGGAATTTAATACGGGAAATTATTAAAGGAATGGGGAGTTATAAGAGGATGGGGAGTTATTTTTCAACCATCCTCGGAGGTGGGGAGTCATAAGAGGGTGGGAGCTAATAGAGTAAATACGGTAACTGACTCAAACAACAATAACTGAACAAAGTTATGTGTTGAAATTGTTTTTTGGGAAAAAATTAAAGATTTTAAAGTTATTAACCAAAACAGAAAAAAGCATATGAGGAGCTCAAAAGAGACTTTCTGAGAAAATGATAAAGTTACAAATAACGATGTACCACGAATTTTTTCTAAATTTTTCTGTGATGTCTATCTTGTTCTACTACTCTTTTTAAGCAACTTTTGAAAGACAATTTGTGAAAATCATACATATTGACCGAAATATATACATTTTTAAAAAATGCGCTCAATATTTTTTCTTAATTAGCGCCATTTTGCTATAAGTGTTTATTTTAACTCATTTTTAGCAATATTTCGTGAAGATTTGGTGTCATTAGAACCGGCTTGAGTTGCGCTTTCTTTTAAGGTATTGAAATGCTGATATATTAAAAAAAATTGTAAACAGCCGCTTTTTTGAATAAATGGTATTTTCCAAAATGCAAATTTTTAGTGAAAATGCCAACTTCTCCATTTTTATAATGTCCCGACCTGATTTTTATTGCAGATTCTGATTCAGCGTAAAAAAATTAACAAGTTGGCTGGGGAGGTTAAAGTCATACCATTTGAATTTCCCGTCTCACACAAAATTTTACACACAACTTTTTCATTTCACTTTTTTTTTGCTAAAGAAACTCTCAATTTTGACACCGGATTCGTGCTCAGCATGGTCGATTTGTATGTGAAACTGCTTTAACCTACAAAACTCACCTTCAACTTTCTCCCGTCAAAATTATTAAATCTCCCGTCAAAATCACTGAATCTCCCGTCAAATTTAAATTTTGCATTGTTAAGTTTTACCTTCACCTCATCAAGGTCATATTTTATGCAAGATGCGTCGATTTCTCATCTAATCTTGTCTTTACTATGTCAAATTCTTAGCAGTGGGATGTTACCGACTTCATGTAATTATCAATTACACATTCTTTTTTTTCACTAGTTAATTATTTTCAAGGTGCTACTCTTTCGCTGGCTGAAATCGTAGAAGATGTCTCGAGAACGGAAGGCCCTGGCGACGAAGAAGTGGATTTCGAGGAAATAGAAGTGGGAAAACCGCGAATATCTCGTCTCGATGCCCATCGTGCCTTCCTGATTGTCCAGCAATATGTTGAAGAAAACTTTTGTGATCCTTCTGTGCTTCGTCTCAGTGATGCCTTAGATGATGCCTTTTACAGAGATCGTCAAAAGAAAATGAAGCAATGTATAATAACCGATTTCTTCAAATCTAATTCTTGAACATTGTTTGCGAAGTGTGTTGTTATTGTTGATGCAATGAAGTTTTATTGATTTAGCGTTGTTAAGCGAACACAGTCAACTTTTGATTTAACGAACATCACAATAAAAATTGTACACCAACTTTCGATTTAACAAACCCTCGATTTAACGAAACTCTCGATTTAACGAATATTTTTCTCGGTCCCCAGGCGTTCGTTAAATCGAGAGTTGACTGTATATTTCGGTCAATATGTATGATTTTCACGGACTGTCTTTTCAAAAGTTGCTTTAAAAAAGTAATAGAACATGATGGACATCACAAAAAAAAAGAAAAAAATCGTGGTAAGTCGGTTTATCAGTCTCTCAGAAAATCCCTTCCAAATCATAAATTTTTAATAACTTTACTATCGAAGCCGTATTTAAAATCATTTCGTGGTAAAAGTGTCTAATATTTCGGATCTCAGTCGACTTTTTTAAGATCGGTTTTTCGCAAACAAAAATCAAGATATAATATTTCTAAATTTAGTTAGAATGGTCTGGATTGCTTATCGTAAAATAAAGCTACAGCTAAATGCAAAAAATGTCCGCAGCTGCGGATAGCGATAACTCTTTAGCAATATAGACGATTTGGTTCTATTCTAGAATCGGGTGCCAAAAAACAGCTTTGTCCCCCCTGTTGTTTTCTAGTAAGCTGTTTTTTGGCAACCAGTTCTAGAATAGAACCGACGATTTTAACAAAATCTAAAAAATATTATATCTCTTTTTTTGTTTGCTGAAAACCGCTTCCTGGTGTTAGACACTTTTAGCCACGCAATGATTGTTATTAGAGATCCTCAAGTCAGCGGCTTTTAATGCCTCGTGCACAAAATAAAAGAAAATAGGTCAAAGGAGACACTTGAGATTATATGTCGGCTTTTGTGTTAAGGATTTCGTGTTTCAGCTTGATTGCTTGTAATTTTGAAAATTTAGAATTTAAAATAATATTTTTACTGTGTACTATTCATAGGATTTTTACTAGCTTTGGCATAAACTATTTACTTCAGAGACTCATTTGTAGTATTTGGAATAGTGTCGGCTCTATCAACTTTACTGATTCCACTAAGTGCTCAATTAGGCTATACCACACTATTCATAGTCCGTATTATCCAGGTTCTATTTTTAATTTTTTTCTTGTTTTACGCTTCTTCAAATTAAGGGAACTGGACTTCCAGCAATACTTACCATGGTCAGTTCTGTTTCGAAAGAATGGTCACCTACCATTACTATGGGCAGCTACATTTTGCTTCTCTCTACACCCTATCAGGTTAACCTTGCAAATATTTAATGTAAAGTCTGGACTCCTTTGCAGATAGGTCCTATAATGACCATGCCAATAGCTGGAGAGCTGTGTGAGTCTAAATGGGGCTGGCCCTCAGTGTACTACTTGCAAGGAACAATCACTCTAGTTTTAATCACACTTTTTTACTTGTTTTTCCGAGACTCTCCGGACTCACCTCACCCGTAAATTTGTGCCTAGCTTAAAATCTATATTATTGATAAAACAGTCTTTAGGTGTGTAAATCAGAAAGAATTAGCCAAAATTCAACACAAAAAATCGATTACTAGCGAAGTGGTCAAGAAGATACCCTACAAAAAGATTTTCAAAGACCCAGTTGTATGGATCAGTTTGTTGGCATTTTTGGAGATGAGCTTGGATATGTGCTCTTTTTGGAATATGGTCCGATTTTTCTTAATAAGGTAACCTTTAAAAGCTATACAAAAAATATTTTCACGACAAAGCTTTTCAGCTGTAGTTTGTTTATAAAAAAATGTGTCAGATTTTGGACATTTTCACCACCGCTTACCATTTTTTTGAATTTCTTCCATCTCCAAAAGTAACAACCGAAATATACCTAATCTTTTTTAAATGTCATTGTGTAGCCGCTTTTTGTTGACAATTCATTAATGCAATGTCAAAAAATTGTGCAAAATTAAAAGTTGGTAAATCATAATAGCCAAAAATATTTCTAAAAATTGAATTACAATATTATTATATTTATGTTCTTACTCCAACACAAGTTTTGTTTGCATTAAACACAGGATTTTAAACAAAATACAGCTCAAAATTAACCTTTGAAAAGACATTTTAAGGGGAGGGGACAGCTTTATATACGCATCCCCCTAAGTCGACTATTCTTATCCCGTTCGGTGCACATCTTATTTATTTTTTAGTAAATTGAATAACTTTTAGCAGCAAAAATCATCGATCAATCGATTGCAACCATTTCCAGCACTGCTTTACTGTCAAAAATGCCCTAATTTTCGGTTTTCATGCTAATGACCATCAAATATTGAAAAGAAACCAGTCAAAATGATGCGTACTTAGTTTTTTGTCGCCTCAATCTCTAACATTTTATTTATTTTTCAACGTGTTTAGTGACTTTCCAAAGTCAGAATTTCATTCAAATTTGTCCACACCAAATTCACGGCTAAAGTACACAATGTGTGCGACGCCAAAAAATGCCTAAAATCATCTTAATCGTGCTTTTTTGATGTTGAACGTTGAGAAAACACGTTTTTAGAAATTGGAAAGCACTTTTGAAAAAAAGTTTTTATAGAAAAATAATTTTTCCTTGCCTAATTCTAGAAGGCCCACTAACAAGAAGCTGTTGAACATAGTTTAGAATACTGGGGCCTACTGCATATATAAACTCTGGTATGCATACATTTTTTCATGCATCCAGAGTCACTTTCGAGTGATTTGTGTCTAAGGTATGTGGGTGTGTGCATCTCAACTCCAAGTCCCCAAGCCTCTTACGCCGCCTAAGGGGGCGCAGTGGACTTGAGAGTTAGAGATGCGCACACTCACTTACCTCAGACATAATTCTGAGCAAGACTCTCGATCATAACATGTATATAAAATATCTTTTTTCCACGGTCCATGGTGAAAAGCGTGGTAAGACAGCCGGTTTTCTCAGCGTTAAAATTTTCACGGTTTTCTCACCGTTAAAAATCAAAGGAAGTACGATAAAGATGATTTTGTTTTAGTTTATTTTTTCTCTGCATGATAGCTCAAATGAAAGTCCAGAATCTTGGCTGCATTTTGGTGTATGAATCGTGTGACTTGTAAAAAAAGTTTGAAAATATCAATCAAAGAAATCAAAGAAAAACCCCAAAAACCATCGATTTTCGGAAATTTAGCCTATTTTAGCATGGATACAACCTCCAGTACGTGTGAAAGCCTGCGCTGATGATATTGTTGGATAGCCAAGAGTGTGACGATCATTTTGACACTAAACTTGTGAATAAAAGGAGATAAAAAATATGGTGTGCACCCAGTGGTAGTCGAGTTTGTGACCTAGGCGATGCGTATATACAGTTGCGGACAATTGATTGGCGTCAGAAAGTTTTAACATAACAAAATGAACATTCAATCCATAGTGGTTTTAATAATTGTCGATTTTTATTCACTGTTTGTCAGTTGGTATATCAAATTCACTTTTATAATTATTCTAGGAAAAGTTATGACCATCAACATAAAAGTGCAGATTTATAGTCAAAATCAACGTAAATCTAAGGAAAATGGTTGTTTGGTCGCATAAATACGAGCTGTTCTTAAAGTTTTCAATATCCAAGTTTACCAAATGATGCATTTTCTAAAAGCGCTTTAATTTATCTACAGAATGACATGTCGATCGTTGTTATAGGTGGACCCAGCACTAAAATACGGATAGGTTGAAGTTGAAAAGACCTAAAAACACCCATTTTCACTTTGTTTTAAGCCATTTTTCACTTCTTCCAACTTCAACCTATCCGTATTTTGGTGCTGCTCTATAACAACGATCATGTCATTCTGTAGATAAGTAAAAGCGCTTTTAAAAATGTCATTGGTAGGATATTAAAACTTTAAAAGCTCGTGTTTATGCGACTAAACAACCATTTTTCTTAGATTTACTTTGATTTTGACTAGAAGTCGGCACTTTTATGTTGATGGTCATAACTTTTCCTAGAATAATTATAAAAGTGAGTTTGACCTACTAAATTGTAGCTGAGTAACAAAACTTACAAACAGCAAATAAAAATTTACAATTATCAAAGCTACTATGAATTAAATGTTCATTTTGTTATGTTAAAACTTTCTGACGCCAATCAATTGTCGGGCAAAAAACATGTCTGCCACTAATATTGTTACAAAATCTGTCTGTATGAAACACTAATGGAGAAAAATTAAAATATATTTTTGTTCTACTTGAAAAGCGCCACAAAATTGTATATTCAGATTTTCAAAATCACAACTTTTTCCTTTCAAAAACAGCAAAATACAAAAAATAAAGTTTTGACGCCCATCAATTGTCCGCAACTGTATTAGGTTGTTCACAAAGTTCGTAGCCCCCTATAACTCAATTTTTTACCAACTACATTGAAAATCTGATATTCAAGTCGCATAACATTTTAGCTAAAGTGCCTTATACGCCGTCCTCCCAAAAGTATGTAACGACCATTTTTTCGAGCTTTTTAGGTTGTAATTAGGCGAAAAACATGTTATTAGGTGGCAGAAAGACATTCTTCGAAAAAAATTTTTCGACCAAAAATCGACTTATTTGACAAAAAATCATTCTTTTTGTAAATGTTGTGGTGTGTGGTCGTATTTTATCTTGCTCTTGCATTTTGAAAGTTTTCAGAAAGTAGTGCAGACACACGATAAAGTAGTGCAGGCATTTGATTTTTTAGTATTTTCATATTGAATTATGATAAATAAAAACAAATGCATGCACTACTTTATCACGTGCCTGCACTACTTTGTACACCCTTCCTCAATCCCTTGCAATGAGGAGCAAGTCGGGTCTTTGGCCGCGAAGCGGACAAACATATACAGTAGTGCAGGCATTTGTTTTTTCATCATAATTCAATACAAAAATACTAGAAAATCAGAAATGGAGATATGGAGTATTAGCGTGGTATTGTATGTTATAGTTGGGCTATGAATAAAGAAATCTAAACGTAACGAAGAAAATGAGAATTTTGGGCAGAATATTTTTTTCCGGAAAATGTCTTTCCGCCACCTAATAACATGTTTTTTCAGGAAAAATTGTCGTATTCCGAACCCTCTCAAAATGCCTCCAAATGATGTTTTTTCGGTGTTTTAGCTGCTCTAACGCACGTGGAACGTATTTTTATGCGAGGGAAACTCATTTTTGACAAAAAAAATTTTTGACCAAAATTTGACTTTTTGCCTTGGGGGACCAAGGTAAGCCATTTTATATTAAGGTATTTTACCCTGTTTTGGTCACTGGAGCGAGGCAAAAAGAGCCTCTATATGCATTTTATGATCATGAGTCTTGCTCGGAATCATGTCTAAGGTATCTGGGTGTGCGCATCTCAACTCCAAGCACCCAAACCCACTTCGAGGGCGCAGGGGGCTTGGAGTTGAGACGCGCACACCCACACACCTTAGACACAAATCACTCGTAATTGACTCTAGATGCATGAAAAATGTATGCATACCAGAGTTTTTTTCATGCAGTAGGCCCCAGTTAACAAAATTATGTTCAAATTCCATCTTTTCAGAAGTTTCGAGGGTATCCACGTACCCTTTCCTAGTGGTTTACCTTGGTCCCATAAAAAATTGTTTTTATTTGGATATATCAACAATACATATTTCAAAAAGTGTTTTGGAATAAAAAAGTGTCCCACGCGCGTTTAAATTTGACAAATTCTTATTGTCATCAATAAGTATGGTCCTTTAAAGTCTAAAATGAAAAATTTCAAAAGTTGGCGTGAATTAAAAAAATTATGAGGTAAGGGAGGACCAAGGCAGAATTTCGAGAATTTTTTTTTCTCAAATCCCAAATCTGATGATAGCAAACATAGTGAACATGAAAAAACGTTATGAGACTTGAATGTCAGATTTGAAATGTAGTTGGTAAAAAATTGAGTTATAGGGGGCTACGAACTTTGTGAACAACCTAATATTTTTGAAAAAAGAAGATATTCAAAAAAACGCTAACTTTACTTTGAGGTGCTTGGAATGGATGTTCGAGAGACAGGCTTCGCTGCAGCTTTACCTTTTATTGTGTCTTTAATGATGAAGCTTATAGTTGGTCAAATAAGCGATAAAATGACTTGCTTGAGTGATGGCAACAAAGTCAAAATGTTTTCTATTATATCTCAGGTTATTTTTTCATAGAATAATCGGCGCTAGTATAGAATACACCATCGCCACACCCCCCCTTTGCTTAAATTAGTACAAAAGGATTAAAAGTTTTAGCCAGTTCTCTTTTAGCCATATTTTTTTGGTCAAAATTTGAACATCTGTAGTCAGAGTAAAAAACACTGCTTTGATACGCAATGTTTAAGACGCATATTTTTCTTGCTCCTCACCTGTGGTCTATGTCATAGTTGAATGAGAATGTATATCACAATTTTCTCGTTTCAAGTTCTGCAAAAGTGTAATTTGTATTTAGCAGCATGATTTGCTGAGAAAATTCAGCTTTTTAACAAGATATTCTGATCTTTCAATGAATAGGTCCTTTAATATGTAAAATTTTCAGACGGGAACTATATCCTGCTTTATTGTGCTAGCCACAATTCCAATAACGTCTGCCTACCTACCCATCTGGGTGTTTCAAGCCGCTTATACCATCATGAACTTATTTGGTAGTCTGGCTTTTGTCGGTGTGATCAAATCTACAATGATGGTATTGTTTTTCGGCCGGACTTTGAAGTCCTTTTAAAACACCCTGAAATATTGTGTTCAAGCACTTTTAAGTATAAGTAAAAATTTAGAGCGCGGCCGACCGTTTTAAATTTTTTTCAAAATTTCCTTTTTTACATTTACTTTTTACATTGGAAGACCAAGGTAACCCACCTCACATAAGGGTATTCTACCAAATTTTGGTTACTTGATTTTTTAGATTGATTTTTGATTTTTTGATCATTAATCTTGCTAGGAATCATGTCAATGGAGAGTTTGTGCGGTCATCTCTAACTCTCAAACCCCTTACGCCCTTTTGGAAGCGTAGGAGCTTTAGACTTAACAAAGCCAAAGTTAACAAAACTATTATCAAATTTGATTTTGCTGGGGTCTTCAAGTAGCATTTCAGTCTGGTTTGTCTCTGTCCCTCAAAGAAAAAAATTAATGTTTTGGTAAAAAATGGTCGACTGTGCCCAAAATACATGTTTTATGCTCGTAAAAATTGCTGAAGCACCAAAAACCATGAATTTGCAGTAAAGATATGAAAAAATAAAATAAAAAAGGCAAAAAGGTTTCTGCCCCACGTGACTCACTTTTATGAGCAGAAAAACGAGTTTGAGAGGTTATTTTGGGTCACTTTTCAAAAAATATGATACGGGGATAGAACTATATAAGTAGCTAAAATCATATTCAAATTTTCTTTTAATGCTTTCTTGTAAAGCATAGTCAATTTACTGCATAAAATTTTAATATTTTTACTAACATACGAAAAAATCAGATCTAGAGACTTAAGAAACATGTCAAAATAGGCCAAAATTGCCTTGGCCCCCCTGTGTATTTTCAAAAATAGATTTTTACAGCCAAGTTTTTATATGGTGACACCCTACAACATTGACGGTTTGTGGTTGGAACATATGGTGGACTTGACTGGAAAAAATATTAATTTTTGAAAATACACAGGGTGGACCAAGGCAATTGGGCCTATTTTGATATGTTCCTTGAGTCTCCAGATCTAATTCTTTTGTCTGTTGGAACTACTGTCGAATGTGGACCCCAAAATTCTACCTTTTTTATTTGTCTTAAATAACTGAAAGCACTGCAAAATACAAAAGTTTAGACAAAATCGTTTATCTATTCATCAAATATATCATAATCCCATCCACAGTCGAAAACTTGGCGCATATTAACCCTTTTCTGCCCGCTGGGTCCCCTGGGACCCAAAAATCTTCAAATTTCCAAATTTTTGTTTTTATTGAAAAATAGAGTTTCTAGGTGTAAAATATCCGGTTTTATTACAAAAATGATGTCAGAAAATGCATTTTATTGATAAAAATTTGAGAAATACTCATTTTACGTGGCAACATCAAAGACATTTTATTTCTTCACATGATATTTTTCAAAGCATTTACTATGCAGTCCAACATCACACTTTTTGCACCGTGTGTCTGTCCGACAGTCGCAAACTGCACAGCGAAACCTTGATCCAGTTGTAACCTCTGGCCAGTGTGCAAGTTGGTCATATTGATATCCCTCTGGTTTTCGTCCAGGACGCGATGGCGAATTTGCGTACATGTGCAAGTAGGACGTGGCAACAGAGCGTCGAAAATCAAGGTAAGGAGTCTTCGGATTTGCTTTTCTCCACAGCTGCCAGGCGTTATGAACAGCAGTGTCTACTCCAAAGCCAAAGCATGACCACCACCACTTCTTGGATCCAATGGCAACACGGTAGTTGTTGATGTTCTGGTCCATTCTGTCGACACCTCCCATGAACTGGTTGTAGGCATGCACAGTATTTGGCTGATCCAGTTGAATGCGCTTCTTTTCCTTAGCAGACCAGCGACTGACAGAATGCATTGGCAGTAGGTCATCAATTGTGGTCAACATGAGAACGGGTCTGTTGTCATTCCAGGCAATAACAAGGACTCCTAAACTTATTGTTAGTTACTAAAAAATAACAAATTATCTTATTACCAGACGACTTCATCAATTTGCATTCCCTCTTCATCAGAGTCTTCAACATTAGCTGGAGGAATGGCAGCTACCTCCATCCCAGTAACATCAACATCGTCTGATTCATACAGAGAAAGCCGTTCAATGAGCTGGGTAATTAGATTTTCGCCCATTTGAAGTTAATAGGTTTGTCACTCTCTGATGATTCATAAGGAAAAAGAACAAAACATTTACAGATCGCCAAGAAAAAGCAACAGTAAAAGAAATAATAGTCGTAAGACAAACAATAATAAAAATGTCAAAATCTCAACATTTTACTGATCACACGGTGTTTTTGACAACATTTTTATAATAAAACCGATAATTTTACCCCTAGATACGACATTTTTAGAAAAAATAAAAAAACTCGATTTTTTTGAAAATTAATTCGGGCAGAAATGGGTTAATTTCGCCATTAACAGATACAAATACCTCAGAAACATGTTTCCACAAATAAAACAGAGAATTTGATCCTTTGAACTTTTTCTTCCACATATATTCAGTCAAAAGATGGCGCTTAGTTCCTTTACGATGACGATTGGCTTCTTTGAATTTACCGTTTGCGTTTAGACCTCAGGATTCTCGGGATCAACAAATTTGTATCTGTAAAGAGTATAGGATACAAGTTATTTTTATACACCAACCGCTTAACTAATATACTTGTGAAGGACTTCGTGATGTTCATAAGATTCTTTCATTTTTTTCAATTGGCTGATATGCAGCAAAGCCATCGTGCATTACAACCGAATCAGGATAGATATATCGAGAAATAGCAGAGTATAGCGAAACGGCTTTCTGATCAGGTATAGGGATGATAAAGCATTTTGATCTTCCATCCTATAAATGAAGACCAACTACAAATGCAAAAGAACAAAATTTTTTGTATTTTGCAGTGCTTTCAGTAATTTAAGTGTGTATACTCCGGTAGGGTCGAATATTCGAATTCGATTTCACACTTCCCGTGGCTCCTTTGCTAGTGAAAAACATATAAAGTATTCAAACAACTATTAACAAAATTGGAACTTTTGTGTCATTTCGGACTAGACTAGCTTTAAAACAACAGCGAGAATTCTAACTTTAGGCTTATTAAATTGTCAACCCCTAGAGCGAAGTTGTTAGGTTAACGCTACAGAGATACTCGACTGTATTCACAATTGAAAATAAAATCAAAACTTGTAATAAACATTCAGATTTCCTGTCAATTTTCACACGTTTTGATGGCAGCCACTGTGATTATAAGCAGCTCAATAATTTTGTTACTGCCACTCGGAATTAATGTTTTTGCGCCAGAGAACACTGCGACAGAGGCAAGCTGTTTTTAAAAAATATTTTAAATACTAAAATTTTAGTGGAGCCGAATTTTTATAGCATTACCCTGTATACAGATAGTTACTATCAGCATTTTTTTATTTACTTGCGACTCAAAGCCTAGATCCTGGACCTATTCTCAACATGAGCAGGAGAAAGAAATGCAGACAAAAACAAAAATAACTATATGAAGCGAGTTGTTTGGCATGAATCGTTTAATAAATATCGTAATGTACTTATGTATATACAAGCCGAACAGGCGCCTTAACAGGCGCCAAAATAAACTAAAATTGAAAAAAAAATTTGGGGTCACAGGTTCGAAGACCCCCTTGAGCATACCTGGTTTTTCCCACTTTTCTGGCAAAACTCAAAATTTTAAGCATCACATGTCAATTCTGATGAGTTTTCTGAACTCTACAACTCAGTTTACCCATAAAAACGTTAAGAATAAAGAGATTTGTAAATGGGAAGTGGGTTAAAAATGGTAACGGACATTTAAAAGCGTGAGACACCGACAAAAATACTATATGTAGATTTTTTAATACAATCGTTTTTCGATATAGTGCGGCTACATCGAATGCATAATTTCTACTTATACTGTGACGCTGCTTTCTATTGTGTGGACACTACCTTTTTAAGTCACTTTTCGCGAACATTAATTTTCAAAGTTGGTGTTCTTTGTTAACTCGTAGAGTTGGGTACTCAAAATGGAAAAAAATTGAAAAGGTTTTGAATGAAAATTTTTGTTGTCTCAAGAGAAAATCAAAATAGGCGAGAAGTCTTTACTTTAAGAGTAGTTTTATAAGTAAATCGACCACGCTGAGAACGAATCCGGTGTTAGAATTGTGGTCTTGTGTTTCGGAAAGTAAGTCAAATATTTGTCCGGACTTTGTTTGCTCATAACTTTTGAATTTATTATGTTTTGATGAGATTTTTTATTCGATAGAGACACCATAGTAATCGAATGACACCAAACATGCATATTAACATTTATTGAAACATCAACAAAAACAGCAGACAAAATCAACAACGAAAATCAACAAATTTCATTCAATATTCCCATATTCTTGTTCGACGCTTCTTGAACTCGATGCATCGTTGAGACGGCAGCAGCTGTTCATTGCACGTTGGACCATGTCAGGCGGCAGTTCTGAAATGCTCGGACGATTCGTTGCTTCAGTTCCTCGAGATCGGCAGGCTGCGTTGGTAGACTTGATCCTTTATCCATCCCAGAGAAAGAAGTACGGAGTGAGACGTCTTCCATTGGCTAAACCGCAAGTTCCGAAACCGGTGGATGGGAAGAAGTTCAGCAAATCGTCCTGCTCCTTATGCTTGGCCGCCGTATTCGCCTGATCTCACCCGTGCGACTTCTTTCTCTGGGGATGGATAAAGGATCAAGTCTACCGAACGCAGCCTGCCGATCTCGAGGAACTGAAGCAACGAATCGTCCGAGCATTTCAAGAACTGCCGCCTGACATGGTCCAACGTGCAATGAACAGCTATGGCCGTCGCCTCAACGATGCATCGAAGTTCAGGAAGAAGCGTCGAACAAGAATATGGGAATATTGAATGAAAATTTGTTGGGTTTCGTTATTTGTTGTTTTTTGTTGATGTTCAATAAATGTTAATATGCATGTTTGTGTCATTCGATTGCTATGGTGTCCTCTATCGAATAAAAAAGATCTCATCAAACATAATAAATTCAAAAAGTTATGAGCAAAACAAAAAGTCCGACAAGGATGGCGAACCCTGTATTTAACTTAGCATACAGCATAGCTCCCCAGAATAGCTCCACAGAGCGGCTTTACGAAGCGGCTTCAGAGAACAATCAGCGGGTACTCGAACCGCCAGCGTTTACCTGACGAGCTCTGTAGAGCGTTTCTGTAAAATGTTTTAAAAAACATGTGCGTAGAAAATGAGAGGGGGGAGGGTGATGTTAGCGCAGCGTGTACTCTTTTCTCTAATTTAGGGGCCTCCTAAAGGCATGTTACCCATAGTAAGTCAATAACTCAAAAAATCGTTTGAATTTGCACGTTTTTGAGTAATAAGTTTGTTTGTACAAATCAGTTTGTATTTCGGCTTCGAATAAATCAGTCGTGTTCTCCACATTCATAGACTATCGTCCATTGAATACCAACTATCGTCAATAAATTCAAGGGTGAGCTGCTACTGACTTGGAAGAGGACAAATGGGATGAATGACGAGCTCTGATGGCTGTCTACCTGCATTTGAACCTTAGATGCTTGAAAAAGACTATCGAAGAGAGTCATCACCGAGTCATTGAAATCATGTTGGATCACTAATTCAACTGATCTCAGTGAGGACAATAAGATGTACTGCTTCGAGAAAGATACTCTAGTGCCTACTGGTCGACGCAAGTTGTAAATGGTGCGGGAAGAAAAGGAGTTTTCTGAGAAAATGGAAAAAATATACTTTGGCACCGATATTTAAAGTTAACCAAAGGTATGTTGTTATTCAATGTTCGGCGCAAACGAAGTGCCGCGGAGCGGCACTTCGTTTGAAAGATGGTATGTCTTAAAAGATAGTATGTCTTAGGTAGTAACACCTATATGATAATCCTCGGATAGTGTTATATTTTTATGCTGTTTTCAAACCTCTGCTAGATTTGCTAATTCCCTTTTTAAGATTTTAGAAGATTTTATGAAGAACTAGACTACTTTTCTCTCCTTTTTAGCATTGCTTAGAACCCCCTTCGGAGTTGCCAAAAACCAAATATAACTGGTTATTGGGGAGGGAGAAGGGAGGTAGGTATTATTATTGTATTATTGTTATATGTTCAAAGTCTATCTTTTTTGTTCTTTTTGTAAACTTTGTTACCTATTATTATTCATTTATGGGATTTGCGAGTGGTACCTTGGTCCCCCAACAAAAAAAGTCAAAAATTTTTTTTTCTAAAAGTGCTAAAAGTGTCTTCCCAGTTAGTTGCAGCTAAAACGGTCTTGAGACATCATTTTGGCCATTTTCGGGCCAGGGGAGATTGTATACTTTAGCCCTCGTTGCCAGTGTATTCAAAAGTCACACTATCACACTTGGGTCACACTAACTTCACCGACCTTTTTATCTGAAATTTTGTTTTCTTATCTCAGATTTAAACACATCATCTTTTAGCTGAGATTTTCTCTATCGATTCAGTGGTCAAACTTCTCACTTAAAAATAATTTTTGATCACACGAAAATCACACCAAGTGTCACACCTTTTCATAAAAAGTGTGGCTTTAAAGTTACACTTGGTGTGATTTTGTCAAAAATTATTTTTAACTCAGACGTTTGACCACTGAATCGATAGAGAAAACACCTCAGCTACAAAACGGTACTAAAACATGTAAAAACTGATAACAAAATTTCAAATAAAAAGGTCTGTGAAGTAGTGTGACCCAAGTGTGATAGTGTGACTTTTGAAAACATTACTCGTTGCCAAGGTTGCTGGTTCGAATCCACCTTTCTGCACATCTGAATTATTTTCCTTACTTTTCGATAAGCGAACTCTGAAACCGCGACCCTTCGCTGTATGGTCTGGTCTTTGCCCCCTCTGGTACTCCGGTACTGCCGTTTTGGTAGCTAAAGTAGCTAACAAACCCTGCTCAGAACAAACCAATTTTGCCATTTGCCAAAACATTTTTGAAGGGAATAAGGGCTGTATTGGGAGAGGAAGAGGATAAAAGGGGGCCACTTTCACTGAAAAATGATAAAAAAGTAGATGATTGCATTTTTTGGCTGTCTTACTACGCTTTTTCAACATGGGCCGTGGAAAAAAAAATATTTTAATGCATATTATGATCTAGAGTCTTGCTCGGAATTATGTCTGAGGTAAGTGACTGCGCGCATCTCTAACTCTCAAGTTCACTGCGCCCCCTTCGGGGGCGCAAGAGGCTTGGGGACTTGGAGTTAAGATGCGATTCAAACGAGAATTATCTGAAAAAATCGATAAAAATCAATGGCGCTACTGCAGAATCGGTTGCAAAAAAGTGCTTGGTCCCCCCTGTTGTTTTCAAAAATATTTTTTTGAAATTTTTTAATTATTCATTTACACTCCGTTCAATAATTATAGAGCCACCCCTAATTTTTGGGTTTTGAGTGAGTGACATCCATTTTTTATCAAACTTTGACTACAAAAAGATGTCTTCTAACGAGAAAACACCAATGTAGTTGAAAGAATCGAACTTTAAAATATCGCACTCTTTTTTTGCCGAGAAAGTCGAAAAATGACCGTTCAATAATTATAGAGCCACCTGCTAGTTCTATTCATAAATGTTGACAGATGGCTTTTATTTCATAACACGGCGACAAAACAACAAAAATCAATAATCAATAACGATTTTCGGCGTAGAGACGACGAACGATTATTCCCAGAGGTTCTCCATCGGGTTCAGGTCGGGTGAGCAAGCAGGCCACGGCAAAACACTGATTCCCTAGGACTCGAACCACGCTGTCGTTTTCCGGCTTTTGTGGATGGAGGCGTTGTCTTGTTGATAAGTGAACGGAATTCGACGACCAAAGCGGACCCAAGGAAGGACATTATCACGAAGAATCTATGAACAGACTATAAGCCCGCTAGAATTTAACAAAACGGTGCCATTTTTAATTTTTTTTAAGATTTTTTATAAAATATGTAAACATCTTTTATACCATTCAAAAACTGAAGTTCTAAGCATTTTTCTGTCAAAATAGATCTTTTAAAAAATCACGTTGAATTTAGGGGTATATTTTTATGCTTTTCCTTTTTTTGCGACATTTCGTTTTTTTAACTCAAAATATCAACTTTATAGCTAGCACACAAATAGTTACTATCTCGCCTCAACATGCGTCTCTTATTATTTGCTACCCATTAGAGGTGGTGCTCATATTCTCATGAGAGAAGTTGGCGGTTGGGGTTTGTGGCGCTAATAGGTGGTTCCAAATAAAGAATTTTTTACAAAATTGAATAGAATAGTATTTATTAATTTAAAAAGAATTAAATCAACAGTCGTGGCAAGTTAATGGCTTCCATGAACGTTGACTGAAAACCGACCTTCACAAGCACGGGATAGAACGATCTCTTTTTACTGAGTGTCTGTTGACGTGAGGTCCCTTCACTTGCACATTTCGGAGTCGACCAAAAAAAATAAAAGCAATATAGACTTGGTATGGCCACTGTTTCGCGGAGATGTGCAAAATATATAGCCTTTTAAAAACCTAATTATAGCCTATTGAATATAGCTTATTGAAAACTCCAAATTGTTGCTAGGGAAATTGGCAGAATATGAAATGACTCATATTTTGCTAGTAATTGGAGATCAGCCACTTTGTTTATTGGGAGTAGGAAATCCCATGCACAAAAATCCCATGCATAACCCAAACTTTGGGCAAAATATTAAATTTTTAACAATAAATTTTTAACACTTTCCAGATCTTTCCCAAAGATCAAAAATTCTTTTTCCCTTCGAAAGAGCTATTTCTTACAAATAACTTCCAAATTAAAATAAGCAAGTTGTTTTTAAACTTAGGAAAAACCCAGAAAGGACCCCTGAAATTGGTATTCAAAATTGCAAATAAAGTATCAAATTACTCTCATTGGGATCTTTCTCTCTCATCATTCGCTCCGCGACACTCCCCTCCGGGGTCGAAAAGGCAGCCGGCTGGCAGTAAACTGTGGTCCTGTCCAATTGACGGAGTAACTGCGAAGTCGTGCAGAGTTGTAGTTGACTGCTTTGGAGCTAGAGCTGGCTGGCGATAGAGTTCTGATAGCTTTAGTGGGGCTGTGGTTGTTAGCTCTTGTGGTCTAGTGGATGAGGTCAGTGTCGATCGGCTTAGAGATATCAGTGGTTGGTGGAGGGATTGGTTCTCTACCATGGTGGCCAAGGTCTGCTGTTTAGGCACCGTTGAATGTTGAAGAGCCTGCTACATAAGAGATCAGAATTGTTGCTAAAAGAGTCAGGCATCAGAGTCATTAGAGTCAGGGTGCAGTGGTGTCAATTTCGATGATATATTTTTTTAGCAATTCATAAAATTTCCCTACTATATGTTGTGGTACTTTGACGTTTAGTCTTAAGAACTATACTGTTGGACAACTATACTGGGTACTTGTTCGGTTTACGCCCCTCATATTACTTGTTCGGTTTACGCCTCATATTGTCTAATCATATATCAAACCTATTTATTTCAACATTACAATTTTGTTGATCCGGAGACAGGCGCATACACAAACGGTGGAAAGTACCTGGCAAAATTCAAACGACGTCACAAGTACGAATACGGAACTCACAGGAGCGTTTTCAGAAGTTATGTGTCGGATTTCGTCTGGAGAAGAAAATTCAATGGAGATGATATAATGTTTCATTTATGGTCCCAAATTGTTTTGTTGTATGAATGTGAATGAAAAATGTTGAAATAAATAGGTTTGATATATGATTAGACAATATGAGGGGGTGTAAACTGAACAAGTACCCTATACTGTTGGACAACTATAGTTAATAATACCCTGCAAGGGTCCAGTATTTTAGAGAAAATAAATCAGTAATATTTTTTTTGTTAACACTCTCCCATGGGGTATTATCAGTGCATTTTACCCTCAAATACTACAAATTTGGGCAAATACTACAAATACTACAACAAATACTACAAATACTACAACAAATACTACAAATACTACAAACTCTGCTAACCGTTTCAAACAGATAGCATATTTTAGAGTTTCAGAAGGAGTTAGTCAAGGCTAGTTCTGGAATTCCCTAGGTGGTCTAGCATAATAAATTTTTTAGCTTTGACCCTTTAGTAAAAAAAGTTGAAAAAATATAAAGGGGCTAAACCCATCAGGGGTGTCTCAAATGACTCCGAATAACCAACCTGACCATCAGCATCCTTCATACCCATGGTTTGCTCATCTTCCACTCCTGGAATATTCTATCTTCTGGGTCGCCTTCAACATCCGAGTCACCGCGGTTGGACAAGAGATCTGCTTACAATAGATTCGGCGGTTCTTTTAACTCCTCAGTGACGTTTGAACCAAAAGATTTTTAGATTTTGAGAGCCCATTTGGGTGCCGAACCTTTGAGTGTTGATGAGCGGGGTATTAATAGGGTCAATCAAACTTTGACAGATTGACAGAAACCAGCTGATGGTAAAGAGCCTCCTTTATCGCTATCTGATTTCCAAACTTAGTATGGAGTTTGGTTACAGCATCCGGGTATGCCCCTTCTTCAATTGGAAATCCAGCTACCAGCTTTCCCAGTCAAGCACTCTAGCAGCAAAAGTTCACCTGGAGTATTCAGGTTGGGGTTGAATCCAACTGAACTTTGGTCGGCTACTTGGAAATTCTTCAGTCAATCGTCAATTTTTGTGCTTTTTTGCTTTTGAAGCCTATTGGCCTATTTGAATGCATTCGGGAAAGTTTGAACCAAAATTTTGGCTTCACAAAATTTCGGGTTTTATAACCACGTGGTACACCTTTAGGAGTCAAAATGACCAAATTTAGGGGTCAATTTCGAATTTTTTTTAAATGTGGTCTAAATTGAGATATTGCAAATTTTATCTAATAAAAAACATAAAAGCGATATTAAAAAACATTAATTTTTCACAGAAAATAAGAAAAAAATTCAAATTTCGTACAGAACAGAATGCCACAGAGAGTTTGCGACTTTTGAATTTTGACACACTGTGTGTTGGACTCGAACTTGTGACCTTCACTTGTCACTACACGCTTGACCACTCGGGCATTTAAGCGCATAACTGAGAAGTTTAGATACATATAGTTTTTATTGTACTTTCAAATTTCAAGCGCATTTTTACATCAGAAAATCATTAAAATCATTTTAATCATTGAACCATTATTTTACTTTGAAATTTGCTATCGAATGATACATTGGGTTTTTTAATATCGCGATGACATGTGACCTTCCCTTGTAAGGAATTATTAGAGAAAATAGGATATATACTTAAAAAAGAATAAAATAGGGTTTCAAAACCTTCCATATTTGCACAAAGGATGAAAAACTATAATGAAGGACTACAATTAAAAAATATAAATCTTTAATGTCGAAAAATTAAGAATATTTATCTACTATCACTTTTGTCAAATTGTTTTACATCAGTGATTGCAGTTTTGGAATCAGCTATTCCAATAGTCTTGTCTTTAATGTTGTAGGCTAAGCAGTGATTGTCCAAAAAATTAATATTCATCTCAATTACGTCCGTCTGTGCAGCAAAATGTACTATCAAATAGCATGAGTTGAATGAATTCTAGAATTTAGTTCTCAGTTAGGAGTAAAATAATTTACCAAATTTGCACTGACCGAATACATAACGTAATCAGCCGCCGAAATGACTAGCTGTTTGTTAGCACTAGAAGTTGTATTGCCTTCTCCCCCAATGTTAAAAACTAATTTAGCTGCTTTGCTGATATCACAGTCTACTTCATAATAGTCACCATCAGAGTCATAGACTGCGTTAGTGGCATTTACAATCCAAGGTCTGAGAGATTCAGGCAAATACAGTTCAATATTGTAATTCACCAGGAGTAAAGTCATGTCAAGGCCTAGCTTTTGTGTTTTTCCACTCACAGTCATTTCGACTGAAGAAACATGAAAACCGTAAGGGTCATATCCGATGGAGACTTGTGGAACGTATACCCAGTTGGGTTGACAATGTTCACTGTCAACAGCTCCAAGAGTGCCTACGCAACAGCCAATTCCATTGTCATTGCTAAATATATATTTTCAGACTGGTTCATATATAGAATTGGGCCAATGAATACTTGAATAACAGTTGTTTGTACCAACGAAATCGGAATCTTTGCGATTTTTTAAACCAGACGTTTCAAACAAAATTTATGAAGAAGACAAACACTAGTAGAATCTATATTTTTGGTATCTTTGTCAAATAACCTTCTTAATTAAATTGATGACTTGTGCGATGACCAAAATGATTTTATAAAGCTTTTTTCACAGAAATGTATTTAACGTGTTAATTCATGTTTGAAAAAAAGATCTCGAAAATCTATTTTTTAAAAGGTATGACCATAGTAAAGGGGGGTAAGAAATAAGTCCACCCTGTATTCTTATAAGAAGTCAAAATTGCAATTTTTGTTGTCTCTTTTTATTGTAGTTACTTTTGATCAGTGATTATTTTTTCACTTTAAGATGGCAGTAGGAGGCATTTTTAAAAGTGATAAGCAAATCAAAGTATCGCATTCATTGACTATATCTCATAAGGGAAAAGTTTTCGCCTTGCTACTCCCTGTCTTTTTTGGCTTTGTGGCAGGGGGATATGCCTCCGTAATAACTTAATTTTAAATTTAATTTAAAAAAACCAGTAGTGCAGAACAAACTTATTTGTCCAAATGGTAATCACAGGCTCATCTAAAACATCAGCCAGTTGGTTCAGGATTGAGGTAAAATTGCTTGGAACTGGATCATATATTGGTGGAGCTAAACCAAGCACACCATCAAAATTATAATAATTAGATAAGCTATAATCAATGATGTCAATCAATCCAAAGTCAACTTTGCTCTTGAAAGTGTCTCCTAACTGTAAATTGAACTTGTTATTTTAAAAAATCTCATTTTAATAATACTGCAAGAATGTCATTTGCTATATGTGCATTGCCATGGGAAGATGAAAAGTTCAAATTCTGGTCAGTAAATGTGGATGAATCACTGAAAACTTTAGCCTTTGAAAATAAACGACAGAATTTGATTCAAGAAACATAATTGTAATTTTAGAGGTTTTCGTGGCACCGCGATTTTTCGAACTATTTTATGCGGAAGTATTATAAATTGTATACAGTATTTTCTTTATCAAATCCTCCCTCTCTAATAAAAAACACTAATAATATCACCAATAATGCAATACACTAATAATTCCCCCCTTCAAAGGGTCATTTTTGCGACATCTTCTGTAAGTTTATTCAAAATACATTGTTCACAGTTTTTTGGTCAACATTTTACTCAATCAAACAATAATTGGCCGGAACGCCTTATATGGGACCTGCTCAAAACCGACTTTTGACCACTTTTTTAAACTTATTAGGTCCTAATTAGCCTAAAAACATGTATTTTCACGCGGACTATTATTTTAGAAAAATTATTTTTTTACCATAACATGACCAAAAATGATGATAAATGATCATAAATATAGTTACACACCCACCAATTCACATGGCTGCTGTATGTAAAAAGGGGGAATGAGTGTGTTATACTTCAGCATATTGCTCGGAATAGTCTCTGTGGGGGCTTGGACTTGAGATGCGCACCCCCAAGCACCTTAGAGACCATACATCTCGAAAAATGGGCTATGTAAGTGCCTGTAAGCCCTGCTTTGTCATGTGGTAGGCCGGCCATGAGAATTGGATGCTCACCCACCCCGAAGTGCACTCTCGGGACCAAAATTATATAAATGATAAATGAAATGATCAAAACTTGACAAAAATAATTTTTTTAAAATAATAGTCCGCGTAAAAATAACATGTTTTTAGACTAATTATGACCTGATAAGTTCAAAAAAGTTGTCAAAAGTCGATTTTGAGCAGGTCCCATATAAGGCAGTTTAGCCCAATAATTTAAGCAGCAAGGTAATCATCATCATTGAAACCTCCAAGGTTTACTTTTTTGCGATTTTTTCTTCTAGCTCGCCTTTGTCAGAATCCTATTCAAAAAGATTACTGGCTCCGCATTGAATGAATACAGCCTATTACGCTTGTAAAGGAACATGTCTCTTGCATGGCTGAAGAATTGCTTGCTTGGCTAGAAAAATTGTGAAGCTGCCATGGAGAGCAGTGGAAAGCGCATCACATTCTTCATAAAATGGTCAAGCGGATCCTAATTTAGAGACACAGTGATCTCCGTACTGTACGTAACCATCTTCTAAAGTAAAGGGGGTATGAGTGTGTCATACCTTTCCAAGTTGCTCGGAATCCATCTCAAACTGAAGTTGGGTCGCGACTCTAACTCCTAAGTCTCCAAGCCCCCTACGCCCCCTCTAAGGGTTTGGGGGCTTGGGGTTTGGGGGCTTGGGAATTGGAGTTGAGTCGCGTCCCTAGCAACTCCCCTTCGAGATCAAAACTCTCGAAACGGCTATGTCAAGGGTACAACACCCTGGCATAGCCCTGCTTTTGCACTTGGTAGGCCGGCCATGTGGATTGGATGCTCAACAAAATCACAGTCAACAACAGATGAAAAACTAGAAATCGGCTTCTTCATCAATCTCATCCAGATCTTCTTGCGAAATTTCATCGTTGTTATTGTCCGGATCGATTGGAATATTGGCAGCAGGATTGTAGTAAAAAAGAGAGAAAAGACTATGACAAAAATAAAAAATCCCAAAAATGTGATTTTTGAAGAAGAAAAAATTTTGAAAAATAAATGTCGTCCTCCTCTGAAAAACGTGTTTTCTAGCCTAATTACGGCATGATAAACACGAATATGTTGTTAAGAATAAGTTTTTAGAGGACGACATATAAGGCACTTTAGCTGCTTGAACAGCTCTGCATGCTTTCCTTGAAGACTTAATCTGATTTGTTCCATCCTTTGGCCCCTTTATTAACGGAGAAGTCGCAATGCTCAGCTCTGCACTTTACTATGGTTCAATTCCTTACAAAAAATCCATCCCATTTTTGGTCGTTAGACATCTGAAAAGCGGGAAATGTGAGGTTTAAAATACAAAACAATTAAAATGAAGAAGTGATTGTGCATAAAATGACCAAAAATTATTGTTTTTAGAAAAATTAATTCAAAAAAATTGTTAAAAAAATAACATCGTAAAAAAGCCTAAGCTTATCCATTTTATCCGAAATTTGGCGATTTTTTCGGATATCGGATACCGGATATGAAAAAGTGGCGTATATCGAATACCAGATGTCGGATATAGGATGTCCGGTGCGGCCCTGATGTATGCATAGCAAAGATTCTTTATGCGGTAGGCCTTTTTTTATCGTTTTTAGCAAAAATTACTTAGAGGACTTTTTAACACTATTTTTAAATAAGTAAAAAACCCGCCACCCAACCCAATAAGTGCCATACATATACCAGGTACTATAATTTTGCTGAGGACCCTATTTGGACCTGTGATGGAGAATGAGTGAGAATGACATTTATGCTCACAGCCTGTAAGAGAGAGCGAGAATAAATTTTTTTCTCACTCTCAGTGAGAATTTCACTAACACTGACGGACATGTTAGAAGATATAAGGTATGCAGAAAGTCTAGATCATGTTTGTTTTTTATGATTAATCACCTTGAATTAAAAGTGTTTTTATCTGGTATGTCTTCGGCCACACTTGTTAGGTTTGCACTTGAATCTATAAGAATAAAATCTCTTAGCCAGAAAAAGTCTATGTCTACAATAAACGTCTGAGCTGAAAAAAATTTTAAGTTATTAGATCATCAAAATTAAAATAATTACGAGGCGTTCCGACAGAAATATTTCCTAAGGCGTAAAAGTAATAGTTTTTTGTCTCAAAACTTCCTCGGCTTCTAGAATGGTAATTTTTTAGGCCGATCCTCTTTTTTAATTGTGCCTGATGGCGCTTGTGATAGTAAGAATACTTAGGTGATCCAGGATAAACTTTGTGATTAGCAGTAGTAATAGTGTGCACCACTGCCTGGCTGACTGAGAAAAAGGCAAGCAATAAAAGATACAAGCTTTTTGACAGTCTCATCGCTCTTGTGTTTCTGAAAACCCTATTTATATTACAATAAATAATTTAGAAAAACTTTTTTCTATTACTAAAAAAGAATTCATTAAATAATACTTATACATTTTTGTATAAGAAATATGAAAACAAATATGACTTTTCTTGTTTGTACTTTTTAATTTACAGTCAAACCTCGATTTAACGACACTAAGGGGACCGGCAAAAAAGTGTTCTAAAGGTGTCGTTAAATCGAGGGTCCCTAAGTCAAAAATCAAGTTAATTGTCGTTAAATCGAGTTTTTTCATAAATATTCTAGAAGAATTTATTCAAACACATAACCAAATCAGTGAGGGTAGTCAACACTCAATACAACGGCACCTTTTTTTGATTAGCTCTAAGGTAAAATGTTCTTACACTGGAATAGTCAGTGTCGGTTAACCAATTACCTTTTCAGTGTATATCGAGCTCTTTTTTCCAAGGCCAGAGAATCATCAATTAAATTGAACAATTTATTAAGGATTTTCGAAAACACTTAAATTATCAAGCATGTCAAAGATATCTACCAATATCGAAAAAGTTGTCAAAATTTTTCGCCTTCAAAGTTTTTAAACGTTCTTCACTCAACATATGATTAAGTTTGTCACATTTCTGTCAGTTTCTAGATGTTGGAGTTCAAATTTTTTTTTGCTTTTTAAGTTCTAGTGGGAACCATATCATACTGAAAGCAATACACTATTAAAAAAACGCGTTTTTGGGCCAGGGGGTTAAAAAAACTTTAGCTATTTTTCGTGGTTCGATAAATCAAAAATGTTTCTTCCTTGACTTTCGTGTAGAAATACAAAAATATTTTTTATATGGAAGAAGAATGAAGCCCGGCAGAAAAGGGTTAATAAGTAGGAGTGTGCAAAAGCTTGACTGATAAGGACACGTAAAATGATTTCTCTTACATTATTTGTAGTTTTCATATTATTTGTAGTTTTCATATTATTTGTAGTCAAAAAAAATCTTAGAGCTCTACTACAGTTACAGACCCTCAAAGTTAAGAAGGAAGTTCACAATCTTGTTCACGTAGTCGCCGGGTGGTTTCTAGCATGCAGTCGTCGGAACACAAAGGCGGAAATTATGTCGCTTAAGTAATTTAATAATCCACACTCTACTGCCCCAAAATCATCGATTTTAAAAATCATTCTTAGTTGCTAAGAAACCTTGAAGCCTTCTTCATCTTTTTCCGAGTTGAACAACTGAACCGCCTTCTGTTATAATATCATATGCGAAATGCGAAGTTTTTTTGATTGACGTTCCCTCACCCATGTTGCAAGCTGAACATCCAGATCTCTAAAGAGCACTGGCTAGCCTCCTCCTTGCAATATATTCTTGAACTTTCCAGCAGGCGTTGAATCTCTGAAAACAATATGTCAACAAATATCATAGTAAGAAAAATAAAACGCTTACTTGCCTTACTTAGCTCTTCCTGTTTCACCCAATCCTGAACAGTAGAGTGCTTGACTCCGAACTTTTTGCTAGCCGAGTTCTTGGAGCCTTAGCAATAAGATCCATAGCACTGTAAAATGCACAATTAGCAAATTAAAAACGATTACAGCAATACTAAGAAAAAAAGTATGGAGACTTTTTTAGACGAAAAAAGTTTTTCAAGCCAGACTTTTCGGTTTATGGCCGCCGCTCTATTTTTCAAACCCCCTCTAGCGGTGCCGCTCTATTAGAGCATGCCACTCTAATGGAGCATGCCGTTCTATTAGAGGAAATACGGTATGTTGATATTGTGATTATGGTTAACATGATCACCTTCAAAACAACAGGGAGGACCAAGGGAATTTTCAAGACAAAACAACGTGGACGACGAATGCAAAAATGTTGCCTCCTAAAAGTGAATAGAGCACTTTTTTATTTTTAGGACTATAAGTCACGCTGGCTTCGGCGCTGGCGCTAATTTTCGAAATAAGAATTAACTTAATTTGTTTTCTTAAAAACAATACAATTTTAGGCGCTCTGCGCGATTTTTCAGGAACAACACTGTTTCTAAGCCCTCTGGATGGACTTATCTGACAAACGTTTTACAGTCGACTCTCGATTTAACAACCGGGCAGTGAGTTTTTGGAAAATTAATCCTGTTATAACCACCCTTGATGTAACGACTCTTGTTATAACAAAATTATAATGATTTGTTATAATGGGTTTTGTCCGGTCACTGCAAGACGTTATAACGAGATTGGACTGTTTAATTTTAAAATTATTTATTGTTTTCAACATCTTAGCTTACAGGATTTCAATTAGATCAAAGGCAAAGGAACAGCTGTCATATAAATTTACGAGCAAAGAAAAATGTTTACTAAGTCGTCTACTTTAATCAGCAAACAAGCAAACAGCTTTGTTGCAAGTTCTGTTGTGTTTAAAAATGCAAATTAAGTTAACTGTAATTTTTATTGCTTGTTTTTTTCAACCCTGCGTTTTCATTGTTGCTAATTCTTATGTGCTGAACGAAATAAATGGAACTTTGGTTGGTAATATTTTAATTGGATCACCAGGTAAAATTATTACTTTTTGTAGTTTTCGAATGTTCCTTAGCCTATTTACAGCGCAAACATTTGCCGTGCTGTTTGATTTTTGCGATGGTTCAGATCTAAGCTTGATTAGTTCACAGGCTAAAATCAGTTCTGTAGACAAAAAGCTGCCTAAAAAGCGTTTGTTTGATTCAAGGCAAATTTTAAATTACATATTTTTCTTTATTTTTACTAGGGTTGGGTGATGGACAATTGTCCTGTTGTACGGACAATAAGACAATTGTCTGGACAAATAGGACAAATTTGAGACTTACTGCACATAATCAAGTCATACCAAAAATGGTTTTTTGTTTCATTCTTTCGTGTGTTTTAGGTTATGGAATAATGTAAAAAACATGTTTTTAAGTAAGGGAAGGAAGTTTTTGTTGTGGAATGTTATCCCAATCTTGGACAAGAGATGCCTTCAATGCTGCGATTGAGTTGTGGGCACTTGAGCATGCTTTTGACTGTAAGTAGGGCCAGCCAAAATAATAAATGAACTTCAAATCAGGAGAGTTAGAAGCCCACTCACCCACAATGGTTGGATTGTTACCCCAATGGGAGTCCACCTTAATGAAATCGGGGAAGTTTTCAGCAATCCAATTTTGGGTTAGTTTTTTGCAGCGCTCCAGACGCTTTGCTTTTGCGCCATGGTTAGTCTCAAATCCCCCATGCTCAAATAGTTTGTGTGTTTTCTCAATAAGCTTAAGTTAAACATCCTAGCAAAATGAGAAGCAAAAAGTTAAATGTAAATTAAAGTCTCCCAAAATTATTCTTCTTCTCTTTGTTCTTTTTTGCAAAAGCACAAGCATATGTTTGGTGAATAACATAAGTTTACATATCATTCGAAAGAGGAGCGAATGGGCTACACATCTGTATATTTAGAAATTTTTTCTGAAATAAAAATTGTTATAAAAATAAGCTTTAAAATCCGCAAAAGACTTATGGGACACCCGTTAAATAGAAGAGATAGACTAATTATTGGTTTATTTAGCCGATCATCCACCTTTTTAACTTCAACCAGAAAATTTTCTGCATTACTTGGTAAAGGTATTGTGGTGGAAGATTTTGCAAATGTGAGTGTTTTGTTTTAACAGCAATTCAAATTCTTCAAATGTTCAGATATTAGGCATATCTACTAACATTACTTTTGGAATGGTCAATGAAATTGGTTGGAGCGCCGAACATTTTCCAGTGGATGGAGTTCTAGGCATATCTTTGCAACCATCCAAAAACAATATTCCAACGGTATTGGAACAACTAAGTGGGCACATGAAGCAGCCGATAATATCCATATTTAACAACCGGTAAGTTGTATACGTTTATAAATAAAAAATTTAAACGATTCATTTCGCTTTTAAAAAGGTAATTTCAGATTATTCCTTTTGGTGACCTTTTAGGGTAAAACAAGAAGTCTTCTCTAAATAATTATTGATTTAATCACCCGCTTTGCTTAGGCAATGTTGTTTTTGTTCAGACCCACAAAAAGGTCAAAACTTATTTTTCATTTACTCTATATAAATGTTTATTATTTAGATGGTTTACACCGCAGCTCCGATTTTTTAGAAAATCGCGTAAATTCATCTTATTAACCGCTTTTTTGGTTTAAAAGCTTGAAGGGTAGAAAGAATCACCAAGATTGTCGGCCACAGGCTTTATTTGCTGAGCTTAGCAAAAAAACAAGACAAATTTGTAAATTAATGTAAGTACCTAAAGTACCTTAAATGAAATACAGTCGAACCTGGCTAACCCGTCACCCCTGGGGACCAACTTGAGGTGACGGGTCACCGAGGGTGTAGGATTACAAAGAGCAAGTATCGATAAGAATCGTTTATTCGAGCAACTAACAATTCAACCACCCAAATCAGACGCTAAATAGTAGGGAAGAAGTCCTTGATCCTACTTTGCTTCTACGACTTCCTTTGCTCTTGATAAAAGACCTCATCCAAAGCGTCGCGGTGATGAAACACAAAAGGTTAAAAAAAATTGGCGGAAATTTGAAAACTTTTCCGCAATATGCTAGGTGACGGCTTATCAAGGGTATTTTTCTTTGTTGATTGTGGACGGAGGGTGACGGGTTAACAAGGGTGACGGGTTACCGAGGTGACGGGTTAATGGGGGTAAGATTAGCGGAATTTCTTTCTTGGCCAACCAAATTTTTTGAAGTGACGGATTAGCGGGGGTGACGTGTTACTGGAATGACGGGTTAGCCAGGTTGTGCGACTGTACTTAACTTAAGTAGTAGAAGGAAATATTCTTTAATAAAATTTAAAAGTGTTGAAACATGTTTCTTTTGTCGCGTTAAGCCGAAAAAGTAGTTTTAGCGTTTATTATACGTCTTTTTCAAAATTGAGAGGGGTGGTGGAAACCGCAAAACTACTAATTGTTTCTTCAAGCTTTAGAAAAAATATGTAAAAATTTACACGCAAATCAAAAATACAATTCTAACAATTCAAGATGTCTGCTAGCCATAAATGTTTTAAATTTAAGCACTAAACAAGGAAATGGATCTGTGATTGTGACAATGCAAGACTTTGATACTGTTAACTGCCAATCAAATTGGGTGAAAGTTCCACTTGTGGATAGCAAGCAACAATTTTATCTGCATTCTTTACAAGCAAATGTAGAAAGCGGCACGAAAAAGCTTGTTGTTAATCGAAATGTGTCTATTCTTCCGTTTTTTGGCCGAATTTATGCGCCTAATGCGGTCAAGTTCCTAATCACAAATGCTAGTGGATGTGTTTATAATGAAACTGTGGATATGTACATTATTGATTGTGACATGCAAAAGGCTGGAAATGTGACTCTAAATGTTGGAAGTTATGGGCAGACACAACAATTGGTGCTGACTGGCAGAGACTACATCAAGCATTGTGTAAGTTGGTTTATCGCTTCTGATTATTTTTAATTGCGTTAGGAAAATAAAGACATGTGGCCTTTTAAGTGGTAAAAAATTCGTCAGCAACAGGTTGCTGTTTATCATAATCACCCTATTAATCCCCCATAGGGGACTATTTTTCAGAAACTTTGAAAAAGTCGTAAAAAATTTGGGGTCGATTTTAAGATAATCGGGTGCTTAAGAAAAATCTTAAAAGTGGAATTAGGAAAGCTTGTGCTAATCATGACAACGCAAAAAACAGATTTGCAAAACTTTGGATTATCATGGGGTAGAGTAATGGAGCGAATATCAGGCCTGTGCACTGGCCTACTTTTTCACGGCCCGGACATTTTTTTTCTGGGCACGGCCCAGCTCAGTCCGGAGCTTAATTTCTTCTCGCCCGCGCAGGCCCGTATAGTCAGTATAGTCAACTAGAGGTGAAATTCCAAACATATTCAGAAAATTAACAAGAGAAATAGTGTTGGTAACTTTATCATTTGACATCACTCTAACGCAATATCTTTCTTTATCAAGAACTTCCTAACAAAAACAGAGAAAATTGATTTAGCAGATAAATTTTTAGACTCTATTTTACCAATTCACGAATGGGTGTAACTTATTTCACCCGTCAAATTGCTGATTCACCCCGTCAAATCGTAATTTTTTCTTTCAAGTACTTTTTATCATTATTATTTTTTAATTTTATACTAAAATGTAGTCTTGGATCTCAGCTTTCCAACAAGCTATCAATTGACTTAATGAGATTTTAGAAAAAGTTGCAGAAAAAAGTCTTTGTATAAACCAAATATTTTGAAAAATCTGCTTTATACAGAGACCTTTTTCTACATTTTTTTAAAGTTACATAAAATCAGTTAATAGCTAGTTAGAAAGCTGAGATCCAGGGCTACATTTTGGTATAAAACTTTAAAAAATAGAAAAATAAAAAAAAGGCGGGATTTGATGAGGTATATTTAAGACCAAGAATTTCCGTGCCGGCCGGAAGATTTTTGAGCCCGGCTTGGCCCTTGAGGAATTTTAAAAGTTGGGCCCGGCCCGGGACAGGTCGGCCTGTGCACAGGCCTTTTGAATACGACACTTCTAATGCTCATTTGTCTAATTTTTCTGTCAGTAGAAAACAACCAGATAAAAACATTTTCTTTGAATCATTTTTTCAACAATTGCAGAATCCTTTTCTAGCCAATCTACAATGTCTGCTATGTAGCAATAATCGGCTACGAAGATGAGGGAACCCCCTACACCACTGTGTCTCTGCCTCAACAATTTCTGAACAATCACTGCATAGCTTTTGAAATTTCAAGGAGAGAAATAGCCTTTGCAAATGTTAGATATCCAAATAGTGAGCCAAAAAGAAACTGATAAAAAGCATTTAAAACTTTATATTTGTTATTTTTTTAAAAAAGTAACAAAAAAATTTCACAAATAAAAATTGATTTATCACTTATTTCAAAAATAAAGCCTGATTGACAGTTAGTCGCTTTCTTCTTTTGCCGTGTTCCTGGCCAAATCCAGTAAGTATTTGAATGGGCACCGGCTGGCCACTTTGAGCACTAGCTTGCATCATACCCATTCCAACTTGCATGCTGCATATCCAGTCAGGCACTCCAGATTCTTGACATCTGTCATGCCTGTAGCAAGCTGCGTCAAAGGCATCCACGGCTGGTGCAAATCTGTTGTTGGCTTCTCGACCACAATGATTGCCCCAATATCTGCCGGCACTTACCGGTGAATAAAATGTGAAATAAATAAATAAAAAGCAAAATGTTGAGTAAGTAGGGGTCAACATAATATTGAAGAAAGTGAAAAAACAAAAATATAAAGTTTAAACAAGGTCTCAAAAAGAGTAACTAAACTTGTTGCGTGGGTTTTCTTACATCACTTTGACACTGGAGAAACAGAAACGGGAAAAAAATGTGATATAGAAATAAAAACAAAAAAAACTTTGTGTAATTTGTTTTTTCACAAAGAATAAATATTTGTGATGATATGAAGATTGCTAGAATGTGTTGACTACAAAACCTTCTAAAAATATTTTTTTTGAAAATTACAAAGTTTGAACAATCAGCAAAAGTATAGGCAAGGCAAATCCCAACGGATCCATCAAAAATCGTATTTTAACATTTCGCTGCATTTAAAACATGTGAAAACAGATTTAGAAAAACAACGGCCGAGGAAAAAAATTATAGCCAAAACGAAAAATTCGAATTTTTCGAAAATCTCTGTTTGGTTCAATTTGATTTTGATATAAAGTGCGGTGCATACGGCCACCTCTTATTTTGCAAATTTTGGGACTTTTTGAAACAATTCTTAAAATCAACTATTACCATTTGAAAAAGCGCGCTGAAAAACGGTGGTTTCAGTACAGAATCCAGATAAGACAGCAGTTTCAATAAATTTTTTGCAAAATATGATATTTCGCCGCTGCATATTTATACGACCAGCAGCATCGACTTGCGATATTCTGATTTTATTCGATAGTTCAGTGAAATGCCTCGCGGTGAAAAGGTTACGGAGCGCGAGAAAGGACGAATCTAAGCGTTATCCCGCGTTGGAGTCGGTCTAAGGGCTATAGAGAGAACTGGGTCGTACGAAATGCGTTGTCAAAGATTTCTTCAAGAATCCGCAGCGATATGGTGTCAAGAAGCGAAACGGTTGAAGAAGAAAGCTCAGCAAACGAGACGAAAGGCGAATTTCGATTTCAGACGAAAGCAGTTCGAATTATTTTTTGATTTTTGCCATTTCCTAAAATTGTCAGAGAATAAACAGAGCTAATATGGCATGATAGTCGTAAACATTTGTAAATACAGTAGCACAAAAAATATAAAAAAAGCTGGAAAATTTAAGATTGGACAAATTTTTTGACACACCCTGTAGAGTGTGCTGGTATAGGCCGGGTACAATTATGTGTGGAAGCTTTTTAACAAATGGGGAAGAAAGAAAAATTTTCGGAAAAAATCAACTTGGGGGATCAAGGCAAAAAAATTTTAAGTTTTTATATTTTTATTCTTATTTTTTTCATTTATTTTTTTCTTAAAAATGATTTCAAAATGTAAATACATACTTGTTGCGACTTTTGGAGAAAAAATTCCAAAAAAAATCAACAGGGAGACCAAGTCAGTTTTTTGGGGGCAATCTCAACACATGTAGATCCAAAAACACATTTTATTACAAAAAAGTCAGAGATTGTGGCAATTTTTTTCGATAAAATTTGAACTAGACAAATTTTTACCGAAGTTTGTTTTTGTTTCATACAAAATTTAAGAAAATATTGAACAAACGAGAATATCTGACTAGTTTTTTTGTTCTGGTATTTACACCTGTTATTGACCAACCAATACATAGCAGTCAATGCAAACAAGAATAATGGAAGGTATTGGTCAGTTTAGTCTTTGCATTTACCAGCATCACTCTCTTCCAAAATCAATACATCTGTCAAACAAAACAAGCTTTCTGTATGCAAATTTTTGTATTTGAAGGTAAGCTTATAACGCAAATAACTTTTCATTTTAATTTTATTTTAGCGCATATTTTAATATTATTTTTGTTGATGAAGTTTGTTTTACTTGACTCTATTGAATGTCCCAACACCAAAAGATTTGGAAAAGAGCCGGCTAAGCATTGCCCTGGACCCATGGATCCTAATCTAAAACCTCGGTCCAAAATTGAAAAATGGCTGACCAAAAGCATATGGGAGGTGAGAATTCAATTTTTTATTAAGTTGCGGCCACTTCCTATGTGTGAATATACAGGGTGGTCCATCCTTAGCGGACGCTTGGTTTATCCGATTTAGATTATCTTTTTTTTTTGCTCGTGACAATGGTGCCAACAATATGATACCAAATTTGCACAATTTTTCGGCGGTTCGGAAAATTTTGAAATTCTGAACAATTGACTTGGTCCTCTGTGATTAAAAGTTGAGCCAGTTTGGCAAGAGAAAGTTTGCAAATTGAGTTGTTCCAAATCAACTTTTATTCAAACAAACAACACCAACAAATTATCTGATCTCGACGCTCGCTCCATCAACTTCAATGCACTTGTCCATCCTTCGCCGGTAGTCGTCAATAGCCTTGTCCACCATCGCTTGAGGAGATCATCAAAGACTCGCTGGATCCTTGATTGAAGATCGCCCAAATCTGTCGGCTGCGTCAGATACACTTTGCTTTTGACTCATTCCCACAGAAAGAAATCGCACAGCGTGAGATCTGGAGAATATGGAGGCCATGGCAAGTTTGGATATCCGCGACCGATTTTTCCTTTCCAAAATTTTTAAATTTTTCGAAAACTTGTCCGTAGCCTCTTTCCTAAGCATATTGTCTACAGCAAGTTTGGTGCAATATTGTTGGACTCTTGTCATGAGAATTTTAAAAAAAGATAGTCGAAATCGGATATCTAAAAAAATTTATGGCCAAAACCAAGCGTCCGCTAAGGATGGGACACCCTGTATTTAGGGGTCTTTTTACTTATATCAGGTTGTTCAGAAAATTTGCGGCCACCCCTGAGTGAATTTGTTTTTGACTTTTTTTCTACTTTTTTAACTTTTTATTCCTGGTTACAACTAAATGCTAACTATGTGATAACTATATCAATTATCCGGTAAATACCTCCCTTTGTGTTTTGTAACTGCCTCTAATCGTCAAATCATATCCGTAAAGCCTAAAATAAAGAAACCAGATCCCTTTGAATTAAAAAAGTCCCAACGTAAAACCGAATCTTTTGCTCGTTCGCAAATTCTTTTCTCGCATAGCAATTGAAATATCTGGTAAAAATGGCAGGTGACGCAGCACTTCTTAGTTGTTTATCATTTAGTCGAAAAATAGTAAAAACAGATTAAAAAAGTCATAAGCAAATATATTCTGGGGTGGACGCGAACTTTCTGAACAACCTGATATTAACTGAAATTTTATTAACTGGAAACTTTTTTAGGACTTTTTTCCACACGCTAATCAAGGCTGGGGCAACAGTAAGTGTCTGCCCTACTCCTACGAGGCATTCATCATAGCTGCCAGGTACTTTCCTGAGTTCGGTGCAGGTACTTCCACCACTATACACTCACTAGGAGGGTCGGGCAAACAGAGCCTCAACCAAAACGACTCTCCCTATACCATAGCCGATTTGCAAAGACGAGACGTTGCAGCTTTCTTTGCGCATGTTGTTCAGGAAACTGGGGAAAACAATCTGCGACTTTTCAAGTAAAGCATTCGAAAATTTATAAAATAAAAAATATTCCCTGCAATTAAGCTCTTCAAAAGTGCCTCGCCAATATGCTTCAGAATGCTTTTATAGAGGCGGACTGTACCAATTTTTTGAAGGCGGGCCTAAATCTAAACTGTTTACTAAGAGACACCATAGCGGCTACTCTTTGAAAGATGGAGAGACTTGTATAAGAGAGGGCAGATATTGCAAGAGATCGGCTGAGCTAGACTTTTGGTGAGATTTGATTGTAGATCTGATAAACATGACTTTGTGGCAGCTAATAGATATATAAAAAGTGCATAGGATTTTAAACTATCTCAAACATTAAAAAATTATATCTAATCTTTTTACTAAGGTACCCATGCAAGCAGTCTACAGCTGCTAGCAATGGGTCCATGGCTGGTCGATATTCTGGCTGTTATTTTGGCCGAGGACCACTGCAGGTGCTGTAATCTTTACACTAGCCTTGCAAACAGTTTTATGCTTTTAGCTTTCGTGGAATTACAACTACGGCCAATTCCAGCAGTTCCTCAAAACTGAGGGCATAGATGTTGACCTTTTAAATGAGCCTAACCAACTTATAAGTAGAACTGATTTGCCTCTAGCAATGTTGTCTTCTTTGTGGTTTTACATGACTCCACAACCACCAAAACCTTCCATGCATGATATTATTATGGGTAGGATTTATTGCAGGGCTGGTAATGAAAATTTTAAAAATACAGTCGAACCTCTCTATAACATAACTCTATATAATATAAAACTATATATAGCATAACTCAGAGATCAGTTTGGTTGGTCTAATTAAAATTAGGCCAAAGTGAACCTCTATATAACATATCTCTATATAACATAAAACTCTTTATAACATAATTTTTTTCCGGCCCCTGCACAGAAACTCGCCCCTCCATATAACATAAATTTATAAAATTGTCTCAAAAATCCATATTATTTTGTCTTGAAAAGAAATTTGTTCGCACTCCGGTGGTCATGTTTTAAAAGTTTTCATTTCTCCTTGCGTCTTCTCATTGTATTCGTGAATTGTTTTGGTTTTAGTTCAAGATGGAAACTCCCAGCAAGAAGCGCCGAGTCATTACCCTGGATATAAAGACGCAAATCGTCGAGGCTTCAGCGCAGAAAAATCTTACCGATCTCAGCAAGGAATTCAATCTTCCGATTCCGACCATTCAATCCATTTTGAAAATTATTAGTGCCATCGAAGAAGGAGGCGAAGCAAAGCGTTCACATTTGAGGCCGATCAAAAACGAGAATCTGAAAAAAGCAGTGCTTCAGTGGTTCAAAGAAGTCAAAAGTGAAAACGAGCGGATCTCAGGCGAGACATTGAAGGTTGGCTCTGGTTTCCATGTTTTCACTCCTATTTCTCTTGTTTTAGACAAAAGCAGTGGATTTTGCAAAGCTTCTCGGTGTGCAGGAGTTCAAAGCGAGCAATGGATGGCTCGACGGATTCAAGCACAGGCATTTAATCGTCTTTAAAGGAAACCAGGGGAGAAACGGCCGAGGTCGATTTAGAGGCGCTTGGCAACTGGCAACAAGAGGTCTTATGCAAACCTATCTGTCACTTTTCTGACGAGACCGGGCTGTTCTGGCAACTCCTGCCAAACAAGACTCTTGCTTTCAAAGGTTGGATTTTGATGATTTATTGGTTCACTGATAAACCTTACGTTTTCAGGTAAACGCTGCACCTCAAGGAGCGAATTACTGTGCTGGTCGGAAGCAACATGAGCGGAACGGAGAAACTGCCTCTTCTTGTGATCGGAAAATGGGCAAAACCTCGTGCGTTTAAGAATAAAGAAGTGCCACTTGCGTACAAGTCCAATCGGAAAGCTTGCATGACAGGTGGAATTTATTGTGGTTTATTGTGGAATTTCTTGTGATTTGTTAAATGTTTATTAGCAGATCTTTTCGAGGGATGGCTAAAACAGTGGGACCGCAAGCTGAAACGTGACAAGCGCAAAGTGCTACTCTTCTTAGACAACTTCTCAGGGCATTCAAAGATTACGCTGGAGCAAATTACAGTGAATTTCCTACCGCCGAATACTACTGCCGCGTCTCAGGTTTGGTTTGAATGGTTTACAGTGAATAATCTTTATGTTTTTAGCCTATGGACCAAAGGATCATCCAGAATTTAAAAGTTAACTACCAACGCTACTTTCTCCGTGAACGGATCGCCGCTTTTGACTCCAAGACCGAGTTCAAGATGGACCTTCTAAAAGCTCATCAATTCCTGCGCAGATCGTGGACGGATGTGAAGTCGGAGACGCTCGTCAACTGCTTCTGAAAGGCTAAAGAAGATGAAACAAAACACTCTCTTTAATTATTTTATTGCTAACTCTACTTGATTGTTCTTATTGTTGTTTGCTTGACGTTAGAAAAAATACGTTGCTGTTATTACTGTTCAAATAAAGCTGTGGGAACTCTATATAACATATTTTTAGAGGTATTTAAAAAAAACTCCATTTAACATAAAACTCTTTATAACATAACCTCTATATAACATAACCTTTTTGGTGGTCCCTTGGATTATGTTATATAAAGGTTCGACTATATTGCATTTTCCAAGAAAAGATTTAGTACGTTCTCCCAAAACTCTTTATTTCGTTATAATAACATACCGTATTTCTTCTAATAAAAACCCTCCCCAAAAGTGGTACTTTGTAACAGGAACTTTTATTTCTTCAGTAATACTATCAAAGACCCCAGTTTCCTTTCATCCAGTTCTTGATTTGCTCTATGTCAGTATTGTACTTCTTTGCCGCTGCCTTACATCCATACTTGCAGGCCCAAGCTATTGCTTTCCACTTGATAGATGCGTCATTCAACAATAAATACACGCTCTTCAAAGTGCTTGATGTTTCTGTACACTGTCATCTTCAAACTAATGATCTTTGTCTCCTCCCATCCGATACGAAAGCGTCCTTCGATCATAGAGTGCTTAATCGAATCCGGGAGATCTTTGACCTGTTCGATCTTTCGTGACATTTGAAACTAAAAAACTATATTACAAAGTGCCACTTTTGGAGAGGGCTTTTATTAGAGGAAATACGGTATGTTATCATAACGCTCAAATTTTAATTGAACTTTTGATCCCTTTGATATGAAACTGAGCAATTTTGGGCTTTTTTTAGGCTATATGACGGCTATATTTTTATATAAAAATAGTTCGAAAAATTTTCAATGCAAAAGAAGTTCCATAACTTTTTGCATTGTATTTCACGTTAGTTCTGGACTTTCGACTGGTTTGTACTCAAATATTAAAACGAAAAGTTAAAATTATGATATTTATGATCTACCACTACTTTTCCATTTCACGTCAAAGAGGCCAATAATAAAAAATTTAGATAAAAATTAGAAAATCGAAGTTGTCCATGGGTGGGATTGAACGTAATTTCGTAGAGTTTTTTCAAACAATGTTTTTAGTTGACTTACAATGTGTATTATTTAACATGTTATATGTCATTTTGTAGCTCACTCTCTGCTCTTCAATATAAGCTATCTTATGCACAATATCGAAATATTTATCAATGATAAAACAGTGACACAAATCAATCAACAATATATTCTCCTTCACTCTTTACGACTTTTGTGTCTAGCCAATAAGGAAGCAGCGACAGCTGACCTCAGATTTTTGTTGGCTTTACTCAAAATGTGTGGCACCCAAGTTCCCCATTTTTGAACTTGGCAAGTTCATGAGTTGTCTGATGGGAATTTTCATTCTGCAAAACGTTGAGTGAATCTTTATCAAATTCAACCGGTCGTTAACCCTTGATTGACAGCGAAAAGCAGCAAATGCCGAAAATGACTAATTTTGTTGACTTGGCATTCTTTTAAGCTAAAAGTTCACAATTAAAAAAAGACGCATAAAAATCAAATACATGGTCTGAAAGAGGAAAATGAGAGCTACAAAATGGCATATAATATACCGCATAATCATATCAGAGATACAAAAGATCTAATAAAAAAACTTTACGAACTTACGTTACGACCCAATATTTATTATTTTTAAGGCAACTGGAGTCCTGGTGAAAAAAACCGCAGAGCTGGATATAATGGCTCTGTTTTTGGGCCCACCAGCTTGGTGATTAACAATGAGTGCACTGGAGAAGATCTAGCGTCTGTTATAGGCGGAGAAAACAGAAGAATCAAGGCGTTTAAGTGGTTTTGTGACAAGCTGGGTGTGGATCCGGGAGAGGAAAGAACTTTGTCTTGCAAAGGTTAGTTTGAAACAATAAAAAAAATCAAGTTTTTTACGGAGGCGTTAGATTTCCGATGGAGAGGTTGTCGAAAAAGCAAGCTAACAAGTGCTTCAATTGCGGCAAACTAGGGCTTTACCGGGTATTTTTTTATAATTTCAAAAGTAAAGTTTTGCTAAAACCTGATTTACATGATCATATGCAATCTCTTGCTTAAAATGACGCCAGCAAGCAGGGCGAAATTTTGAGTATAATGTTCTATATGACCACATGAACAATGAATACAGAAGAAGAAAAAGGTTTCAAAAAATTTTAAGACCCTCTCAAAGTAGACCCTATAAATTTTTGGAACGTTTCGCTGGATGCAGTGTTGTAAATGGCACCGGGCACGGCCGCCCCGGTGCCCGGTGCCGAAATTTCAAAGGACGGTGTCCGGTGCGGTGCCGCTGCCGAAATTTCGAAATTTACAGCGCTGGTTGGATGTGTCCATATACAACCTCATACTCAAATTGTTGCCCTGCTTGCTGGCGTCGTTTTGAGCATGAAGTTGTATGTGAATATGTAAACTGGAGAAACTTTTTTTATTTAGGAATGATCGAAACTTTTGATCAACGCCCTGTTCCACACAAGCTAAGTTGGCAACCTGACTGGGCGAATATGTGGAAATCACAACCATGTGATTGTGCTCCAGGTATTTTCCCTTTACTTTAATAATTAGCTAATAAAAAGGTAGTTTAGCTCCATATCCCGGTCCGCTGCCATATTTCGATCCAAAATTCTATAGAGCCGACAGATTTGCAAAAGACAATGAAAGAAATCGTCTAAGATGCGTTTACGCTATCTATAAGCAGCCAGACATTCACAAGATTGACAGCAGCAATAGTCCTTGTCTGAACCACACAGTCAAAATACATCTTAATCGTTGGGGCCTTGAAAGGAAGAACCAAGTTTAATTGATAATTGTTGATTTTTCCAAAATAATAAAAATTAAATTTTAAAACCAACTGTACAAAGCAAACACTTTTTCAAAAAAGTGCCAAAACTGAAAAAAACACACAAGCTAAAAAAGTGTGACTAAAACAAAACTTTTAAAAAATACAGTACACTCTCGATAAACCGGCACTGTAAAAAAACCTGATATGGCTGGCCGACAAAGAAATCTGACAAAGCTTACACCCGATGAAACGGCACTTCAGGCTGCTCCCCAAGATTGCCGGTTTATCGCGAGTAGACTGTACAAGGTTCTATCTTACTAACGCGCTAATTACTCACTGTTCGAAAGCAATGGAAGTGGAGCCTCCACTGTAACACCATTGTTAGCAATTCAACGCTTAAACCTGGCTGGAATGTAATGGATTCACAACTTGGCATTGAGGTTAAACAGCTATTGAGTACAAATGTGATGGGATACAGTTTTGCCTTATTGCCTTAGGGGACCAAAGTAAATCAAGATTTTTAGTCAAAATGTTTAAAAAAATTGATTTTTTTGTAGAAATGCGTTAGAAAACAACGTACCGCAAATGTTCTAATAGAGACCCCGAGGGCTCTATTTTTCAACCCTCCAAAAATCGGGATAATTTTGGGTCGATCTCGAGTTTTTTGGGTGAAAATTCAAAATCTAAAAAGCAGATTTAGTAGAGCTCGTGGAAGTCAAGAAAATGCAATGAACAGCTTTGCAAAATATTGACTTTGCTCTGAGATTCAGACCCTCAAAGTCGAGAGGGGGGCTCTATTAGAACATTTACGGTAATTATAGTTTTAAGAGCATGAAAGTTATTTAGGAGAAGGGTTGTCGAGTATTCGAAATTTTCGAATAATTGACTAGAAAACTCGAAAATTTTTACCTGTGATTTTGACTCAAAGTGAAAAATTTTTATGATATAATCCAAAAAATCGACGTAGAGTGTAAAGCAGAAACATTTGGTCGGAAAATAATGAAAAATGGCGAAAAAACCTTATTTAGGATACTTTCAAATGTGATTTTCAAAAAGCAATGAAATGCGCAATTAAATCGGGGCATCGTTAAATCGAGGGTTGACTGCACTGTTATTTTCTTTAAAAACTGTTTCGTGAATTTTTCGGAACAAAAGTCTTTTTTTCAAAGACGCTCCCTTTTTTCAAAAATTTGGGTTGGTCTTAAAAAAAATGTAAGCCATTTTTCTAAATTTGATATCACTGCCTAGGTACGCAGCTTTTATCTCAGCTTTTGAAAAATCAATGCCAAAGAATTGTAAAACTGGGACGACATTTTTTTTCTATATTAAACATTAAATACCGTATTTACTCTAATTGTGACACCCCAATTATAGCCCCGCTAAAACAACCCCCTGGAGGGAGGTTAAGAAATAGTAGTTTGACCAAAAAGGCTTTTTTAATCGATCGGATTGTTATGAAAGCGTCACAAAAACACAATTAAAAAATAATCTTTATTAATCCAATTCTAAACAACAACATTTGTTCCGTCTAAAAAATCGTGTAACTTTGTTTACTAATAATACAACCTGCTCTCTAATCAGTCAATAAAGGTAGTAGAACTAGAACAGCCAAAACCGCACAAGAACTTTTTTGAAGCAAAAAAGGCGAGAAGAACCGTATTAAAATGGTTCAACCCTGAACTAACTAAAACATTCTTTGCTGGTGATTAATGTGTGGTTTTTTGTTGTTGGTGAGCGTGAACAAAACAAAATAAAACAGCAGAATGGGCAACCACAAGAGGAAGAAGAATAACAAAGGTGAATGGAGAGAACTGAAAGAATCTTTTCATTAGGTGGCGCACACAAAAGATTTCTAAATCTCAAATTTCTAATTTTCTTCAAAATTAAATTTCGAATTTTATGACAAATTTTAATCGCCTCTTGCTGCTGGTTTTTCCTTATTGCCTAGCCTTTGTTGATTTGTGGGCAACCAAAAGCATTTTTTCACGCTCAAAAAACTAGACTGTTTTTTGCGCGAATGGTTTGAACAGCTTGGACATTAAGTGTTTCAATATTTGTGGGAGAAAAAGAATATTTTTTTGTTGCATTCTTTCATTATCCTTTGTTTTTTTACGTTGATAATGAGATGGAATATGTAAAATATCTTTAATTAGTATAGATTTTTTGGTGGCTGAAATCGTTGTTGTCTGTTAAAAACTAATTTTAGTATTGTTTTTGCATTTTTTGCAATCTTTGGTGGATTAAAACTAAGTTTTGAAAGAGTATCAGCATGTGGCCTTGGATTTCAGCTGTTGAACGAGGTTCTAAAAATGACTTAACACTTAACAGGCGGTTTGTACTACAGTCGACACTCTCCATAACGGACCCGAAGGGACCGACCTTTTTGTCCGTTATAGAGAGCGTCCGTTATGTAGAGCGTCTATTTTAGTCAAATTATACTAACTCTAATCAAATCGGCCAAATTTTTTGTCCGTTATGGAGAGCTGTCCGTTATGGAGGGGGTCCGTTATGGAGAGCATCGACTGTAATGCGAGCATTTTGTTCTGAATTTCAAGTTGAACAAGATAGGAGAAAAAATTTCTCTCAAAAAGTGCTCTTACCATGGAACCTTCAGGACTGGTAATCAATTTGGGGGTACCGGAGTAATACCCTTACCCTTTACCCCCTCAGTATTGATTACCGTCAAATTGGTTACGGGTTAAAGGGTAGAGAATAAGGGGGTAATTCTACCCTCACCCCTAACCCGTAATCAATACCGTAAGGGGTAAAGGGTAATCTACACGCTATTGATTATCGAGTAAAGGGAAAAGGGTAGGGATAAAGGGTAGAACTACTGATTACCAAGGGGGTAAAATGAGTAAAATCAGGGTAGTCATTGTACAATTCACCCAAACCAAAACTAATCGTCTTTGACAACCATGACAACCATCCATGACAACACACCGTCTAATGTAGGGTACAACTATTTCCTGTGCCCGGGTGTGCCGGGTGTACCCCGGGGTAAAGGGTAGAGTCGGTAATCAATAGTTGGGGGTAGAACTATTGATTACCGAGGGGGTAGGGGGTAATACCCTACCCTTTACACTACCCCTACCCCTTGGTACTGATTACCAAAATGAGGGGATAGGGGGTAAAGGGTAATAGGGGGTAGAAACTATTGATTACCGCCTAACTATTGATTACGGGTTAATGAAGGGGGTAAAGGGTAGGGGGTAGGGTTATTACCTCTGTACCCCCAAATTGATTACCAGTCCATGGGATAGGAGTCCGTGGTCGATTGTTGAAAATCTCAGAGTTTTGAGTTGTTTTAGTTATTTGTTTTTATTTTTTTATACGATAGCAACTATGCACAGCTGAAACTCCTGTCTGGTGCAGAATTCAACGAGCTTTCAAATGAATATAAATTGGCTTGTGTTAGTGACCGTATAACATGCAAAATATTAGCATTTCTGGAAAATCTTATCAATAAGAAATTTTGTTCATTTTTATAAGCATCGAAAAATCGATGATATCACCTTTTTTTATTAAGAACTTGACTGTAACAGAAAGCGCAGAAACTGCACGTCATTTTTATACGAAAAGAAGACAGCAAGTTTTAAGAGAAAGTAGTCCAAAATTAAACAAACGGTTTTTACGGTCATTTTGAATTCGCGCGTTTTGTGGCGACCCTTGAAGGTTCCATGGTAAGAGCACTTTTTGAGAGAAATTTTTTCTCCTACCTTGTTAATATCTGAACAAAACGCTCGCATTTGTACAAACCGCCTTTAAGTGTTGATAAACTTTCAAAAATGAAGAGCACTATGACTCTTCAATATTATGACGATCGCGAAGGTTTGATCGTTTGATCACATGAGTCAATTATGTTCTTGAATTATTATTGGCCAAACTCAACCTGACAGCACCTCCTCTTCCACTCACTTGAACCTGAGCCCTCTTCCCTTTAGTTAAGGGGAACGAGACAATTTTTTAAATTTTTGACTGCACACATTTGACCCCACCCAAGTTTTGATTGTTGAACTTTATTTTTATTTTGACACAAATAAGTTGATTCGCATTTTTGGCGGCATAAAACATGCATGCATACCAGAGTTTCTTGGTGCACTAGGACCACACTGGCAAAAATTTGTTCAATTTCCATACTTTTAGGCTATTTTCCAGTATCCCGGCACCCTTTTAAATTAGGGTGGGGTCGGGATAAAGGATAAGAACCCATTTTTTTCACAAAAATTATTTTCACTTATTAATCATTTTCATACATAAAAATTGGCCGGAGTATAGTATAGCAACTCGTCGCAAAAAGTGGTTTTAACTACCTTTTTGTGTGTTTTAGGACCTGAAACGTGTAGAAAACATGTTTTTAGGTGGGGGCGACACTGTTTGAAAAATTTTTTTTTGACTAAATTTTGACTTTTTGCCTTGGTCCCCCAAGGCAAATGGTATTGGAAGGTTCTTACTAGAACTTGGCGAAAGAGACTTTGTATGTATTTGATGATCAGGTGCACTTCTCGAAATCATGTCTAAGGTAAGTGAGTGCGCGCATCTCTAACTTTCAACCCCCCCCCTGCTCCCCATTCGGGGGCTCAGGCGGCTTGGTTGCTTGGGATTGGAATGCGCACACCCACATACCTTAGACACAAATCACTCAAAAGTGACTCTGGATGCATGAAAAAACATGCACACGAAAGTTTCTATATGCGGTAGGTCCCAGTTATCAAAACTATGTTCAAATTCTGTCTATGAAAAGTCTTTCTGGGGTATCCATGTACCCTTTCTAGTCCCCCAAGGCAAAAAGTAAAAATTTAGTCAAAAAAAATTTGTTTGTCCCCCTCCTAAAAACATGTTTTCTACATGTTTCAGGTAATGAAACACACAAAAAAGTAGTTAAAACAACTTTTTGCGAGGAGTTGCTATACTATACTTTAGCCAAAAAAATTTGCCTTTTGTTGACGGCTCAGGTTCAAGTTAGAGCTGGGCGCAAGGCTAAATGCAGTTGTGCGGTTGCGGTTATTTTACAAAAATTTGACGCGGTTGCGGTTAGTTTAAAAAGGTATGCGCGGTTAACCGCGCGGTTTTGCAGTTTATACCGGGTTTTAAGGTTGATCTTAACTATTCATTAATGCCTACTTTCAATATTCAAAAACCATAGCTTGAACACTAGATATATATACTTTGGTTTGATACAAATGTGTAGTTTGGCTCACAATATCTTTATTTCAACTCAACTCAATTCAACCCAAAAAACTCTAATAGCTGAAATTAATCAAAGGAAGCACTTCATGGAGGAATATCAACATCTCACCATTGTCCGGCAGCAGACGAGAAAATTGATCGTCGATAGATGAAAAAAATCGTGGCAAAAAAGCGGGAGTATAAAATTATTTTTGGCTTGCGGTTAACCGCAATTTGGCGGTTTATTAAAAATTTGCGGTTGCGGTTATTTTAAAAATAAATGTGCGGTTATGCGGTTGCGGTTATTTTTCCCAAAAACAGTGCGGTTATGCGGTTAACCGCAACCGCAAACCGCAACCGCACCCAGCTCTAGTTCAAGTGCTACTTTTTGTTTGAATTTTAAATTTGAAGTTCACATCTTATTCTGAAGTTGTGGAAAGATGACAGTCGGCTAACCTCTCAGATCTAGCACTGTCAAGCAACTTTTAGCTTCACTAATCGATAATTCAAACTTAAAAAAACATTAAAAATTAATTAAAGTTAATTACCGTATTTCCTTCAACATAATGGCCTTTTTTGGTTTAGTCAAGTTTAAGGAAGAAGTTAAATAGTGGTTGCAGAAATTAAACCTCCAACTTTCAGTTTTCCGGGCTGATGTGCTATCATTACACCACGTTACCACGCTTGTGTATATCTGCTATCTTTACATTTTAAAATCATGTTAGACACTTTTTCGAAAACAAATTTAAGCCAAATTACTTATATAATTTGGAGGTAGTGAGATGAGCTAAAAAGTCAGGGGTAATTTGCCTTAGAGAAGTCTAGAACAAACAGGTCAAAAACACAATGAAAAAAATATGCTTTTTGAAGTATACAGGGGTAGGTATTCTGTTGAAAAAATAGGGTAATTTAAAAGCCATAGGTTTTATTGTCAAGACTTCACACGACTTCATAAACGCGCACATCTTTGAATTATATTTGTTTTTAAAGACACATTTATTATTGTGGATATACTTTGGTGTAACAAGGATGGACGGTTGAAGCCTGAGGTCATAAGGTCAGCTTCAAGTGCAAGCAAATGGAAATTAATCACGTAGTGAGTTAGCGAGCCATGTTAATGTCCGTTAGAGAGCTAGACCTAGGATTATGGCAGAATGAGAGGACTCGGTACCAGCCTCACAACCTTTATTTCAACGTCCTTGATTACGCTGAAAAAATCTTCATTACACACGGTGCGTGGGAGCCCTTGACACAAATTTTCAGAAATTTTAAACCAAATCATTTCACAGAGTTCAAAATTTTTCGCCCTATCCTGTAATCATATACGAAAACCAAACTGCTCAAAATTCTTGAGCAAGAGCAACAAAAAAAATGCAAAGATTGCAGATATTATTGTTGAAAGTGTGAGACTGAATTTAGTTTCAAAACTTAAAGGGTAACGCGTGATCTATTTATCTAATTCCAGCTGAAAATGGCGTTGTGGCTCGCGTTATTTTCTTGTATTCTCTTAATTTTTTGCCTTCAACTACAACTGTGCTCAGCCTATAAATCTAGTATGAGCTATAAACCAGTGGGAGAAAGTCCTTTGTTATATCGACCAGGTGTGGACAAAGTGCTAAATTTGGATCAGGAGACTTTTGAAGACACTGTTTTTGATTCTAGCAAGCCTATTTTGGTAGAAGTCTATAAGGATTGGTAAATTACTTTATTTTGTTTATTAATTTTGAGGAAATAGTGTGTAGGTGTGGACATTGTCGCAAATTTCTGCCTATCTTCAGAGAGTTTTCTTATGCTGTTCAAAACTGGAATCACACCGTTCAAATAGCAGTGATTAACTGTGCTGACCTACACAACAGGAAAGTGTGCAATGGCACTAGGGCACATGGCAAAACAACCGTACCGTCTATGAAGGTATAGAATTTTAAGCCATGGTATGTTAGGAGGGACTCAGACAGACTTGTTTGTAGCGGTTTGCTTACCTACCCTTCCTTAATGAATTTTTTTTGCTAAATAATACACTTAGAAATGTTTTTTCTAGATTTTATTTAAAAACAACTTTTTTTCAGATAATTGTCTGTTCGAAAAAATTGTTTTGCCGAAAAATTGCTTTGGACAAATTTTTTGTACAGTCGACTCTAACTATATTGCTCAAAGGGCTTTTTACAGAGGGGAGCAAAGGGGACGTTATGGCGAAGGGGGCACTATCATGGACGTATTCCCCTGGAAAAATACGCTTCTGGCCACTATTGCGAGAATTAACTGTATTAAGTTCTTCAGACAGTGCCAAATCCATAAGGCACAGTCTGAAGAACTTTATATTAAAAATCTTGTCGGAAGCGTGTTTTCATGAAAAGTTGTGGGCAGACAATCATTGTGCAACACGAGAAGTGTGAAGATGGCCTAAAGCTATTCCAAGAAAATAAAAAATTTGCCATTTCAAAGGAAAATTTAAAATTTTCAACCACTGTAATTTAGTATTTCCACGCTCATTCTACTAACTACTCCGAGTCCTATGAATTTGATCCAGAACACACAGTTGAGGCCATGCGAGCACATTTAGTGGAAAAGTTGACCGAAGAGATGCCTGACAATGACTCTTCATTGGTTGTTAAAGCTTTAGAAATAGGTGAAAACCACTGTGACAGGCAATTTTTTAGTGAAAAAAACATTTTTGATGTAACCGACTACTGTTTCAGTCTCACAACAGTAGAGAAAGAGATATGGAAACAGGCAAGCTCCGATTCAGTCGAGCACATAGCTTTGGTAGTTGTTGAGGAAGGAGATGATAATCACACTAATCTAGCCACTCAAGTAAGTGTTTTGATATAAATTAAGTGGTAGAGAAAGTGCACACACTTACCGTATTCCCCTCGAAAAAACTGCCGCTCTCACTCGAATTAGGAAACTTATATCTCAGTCCAGAGCAATTTTTCGCTCTTCACTAACTACTACGAGACATACAAAGTCCGCTTTTTCGATTTGGGGTGAACATTCGAAAATCTCGACATCGGCTTAAAGATTTGTCCTATTTTCGCGGATTAGGGTAAAATACACCCAGGGACTATTTTGGAGGAAATACGGTATTTGGATGTAGCATATCTTGTGGCACTTTTGACTTTTTTGGGCAAAATTTTTGTAGCAGTCAAAAAGCTTATTTTCAAAGTATATTTTCGTACTTTTTTATAAAATGGAAAATAAGTTGCGAAAACCGAGCCTTAAAGTTTGCAAATTAAAATATTTCGAATGCCAAAAAAGTACTTTAGTACAAACAATCACCAAAAGTACAAAATTTTCAACAGAACTTTATAAATGACGTCATTGAACGTTAATTGTTTCTTTACAGCTAAAATTGGACTTGTCTCCTTACAAAGAAAAGCTAGAGGTACTCATGCTGAAATCCACATCAAATGTTGCGGAACTGCTGGATGTCAAAGAAGTCCCAAGTGTGATACTTTTGAAAAAAAGAACTGAAAAGCCTGTATTTTCTGGACAGTAAGGACTGTTCACCTTTTTTTAATTGAAAAAAAAAATTAAAATAAATTTAGAATCCATTTGAACACCTCAACAGAAATAGTCAATCAGGCTGAACTAAAACCAGTAGGAAGCCAATTGCCCAATTTGATGATGATGAAGCCAGAGCCAAAGATTGATTGCGACAAAGATCCTGAACAGTAAGTAATTAAATTCTAAGACGTAGCATTCTCACAAGGGGGTCGCGATTTTCCCGTGCAATCTGAATTCTGTTTTTACAGAAAGATAGAGAAGCACTATGTTTGTGAGCTATCCGAGAGGATTTTTGCTGTGGGGCGATTTACGGCAAGATTTAGCGTGAGCAAAGTTTGTAAAAAAGTGCAACGGAATATATTGAAAAAAATAATAACGGAGTCTTAAGAAGGTTTCGTTGGCTGAGTGGTTATCCTCTTAGCTCGATATCCTCTACATGCACGTGAATTTTTCGATTTTTTGTATTTAGAAAAAAATGTTCTGTGCGAGAATAAAGTAATTTGTTGTCTTAATGTCTTTCAATAAATTGCTCAAATAATATAAAAACTAGCCGAACAGGTGCCATACTGGCGCCTTATTAAAAATCGCGAATTTGAAACGAAATTTTTGAAAAAAATATCGATAATTTCCACCTAAAATTCTAAGGGGAAATGTTCGACGTTTTTACCCCCTGTTTTGCATTTTTACACACGATCCTACCGATCGCTTTTTCTATACTCAAAAGCAAACAGTAAAACTCGTCGAAAAGAAATAACATGACTCCAGCGCGAGAAAAGTAAAAAAATAAACAAAAATGGTAACAGAGGCGACATGCCTGTATAGCTACGTAGAGGGTATTCAACTCGAGACACTTAAAGGAGCATACCAGCGCGTTACACTGCAATTAAGGCGGGGACCAGCAATTTATTTCTCTCATAACTGTTTTCTATAAACGTTCTACCTAATCCGACGAAAGTTTTCTGCCTACTTTTTAAAAGTAGGATGAGGTCATAAATATCAGATTTGACATGAAACGAGTGAAAACAAGGACGATTTTTGAATAATTGCTGGTCCCCGCCTTAATTCGTAGTGTAACGCGCTGGTATGCCGCTTTAAAATTAAAGCTAAGAAGATAACCACTCAGCCACCGAAACCGCCCTTCACCACCCTTTATATAAAACCACTAAAAGCAGGCACCCCAAGAGATAATCTTAAATCCAGATTGTACTGTACATTAAGGAAAGCTAAAGGGAAGAGTGGATAACTTCTGAATGCCCCATTTGGGGAGAGTGATTTTGCAAGGTTGTACAGTATACTTGGCGTTTAGAAAGCATTTTTCGATACTGCACTAAAAATATAAATAAAAAAAATTAAAAAACTGCTAGAGACTAGACAAAAAAGGAAACTGCAAAAAAAAAGATTGCACCTAAGACTTAAGATCATATCTGCGCTTCGTATCTATTTTTCTGCAAATAACATAATTTCAGTTGCAAAGAGCTGTACTACGTCTCTGAGAGAGATATGCTAAAAGCTCTCAAAGTGGCTTTGTACAACGAGATACTTAATGAAGACAGCACAGAAGGCGACAACTTCGACAACCTCAAAAATTTCCTGCAACTTTTGATCGACGTAATGCACCAGAACTTTTTTTCAAATAGTTAATAAAAATATATACAGAACTTTCCCACTTCTACAAAGAGGAATGCACCAAGAGAATCGTCCACTACTGTAACTCTATTTTAAATTTTTTTCAATAAAAAGCTATTTCAGACGCTTAAAAGTAGCGAGAAAGCTCACGCTTTTTTCAAAAACATGCTAGAGTTCATGGAGTCTAAGAAAGACCGCAAGTTTACCTCTGATGAGTGGAACTCTACCTTTATTGCCAATGAAGTAAACTTTTGTACAAATTTTCATTGCCGTAAATACTCTAATTATCATCTTCCTAGGCTGTTAATTAGAATTTAAATTCACTCGAACTCTTTAGACAAGCCGATTCAGACAGGCCTTAAGCCATGGAGCCAAGAATAAAAAAGATTTAGGGTCCCGAAAATTGACAGATCTTTTTACACAGGATGATTCAGAACCGCTTTTAAAATGTATACGGTGTCCAAACTTTTTTAGCCCGATTTTTTTTCGCCATAAATTTTTTAATTTGCGCTATATTTTTAAAGAGACCACTCATTCAAAAGAGTAAACCCTAGGATTTTGTTTAAAAAAGGATTACCTCCTTGCGATTTTTTTGTGGTCATTATGATTTATGGTTATTTTAAAAAGAACAACAGAATTGAACACTTTATTCTAGGAAAGACAGCAATATCAACAATAAAAGCATCTTATCTCGTCTCAACGCTTCTCCAATGTCTTTCGATACAGACTTCTAGACGACGACGAAAGTTTTCCACTGCTCTATCGATTATATCCTGAAGAATCTCACTTATTTCGTCGACGATCCGTTCACGCAAGGCACTAAGATTGGCTTAAGATTGATCCGTGTAGACCAAACTTTTCACATAACCACAACAAACAAGTGCATCCAGGTTAGGTCCGAAGACCGAGCAGGTCATCTGATTGCTGCAGGATTCCGACCAATCCACCGATTCGGAAAATGAAGATTGAGCAGAGCTCAAACTTCCAGTCCCAATGAGGTGGAGTCATGATTTGAGCATGACATCTATAAAAACTAGTTAAATGATGTAAATAAAGCTTTTTTTAAATGACTATAACTTGTCGAAAAATTATCGCGAAAAGATAGACTTTTTTTAAACAAAATCTTAGAGTTTGCTTTTTCAAATGAGTGGTCTCTTTGAAAAATCTAGCGCAAATTCAAAAAGTTATGGCGAAAACTAATCGGACTAAAAAAGTTTGGACACCTTGTTTTTTTAGGAAAAGGAGAACCCATTTCCCAAGAAAAGTGACGAATTTGAGCACTGCAAAGGTAGCTCTATTGAGTATCGTGGTTTCACGTGCGGTCTTTGGTCTGCTTTTCACACCCTGACCATCAACTCATATTTAAATGCAAAGGAACAGCAATCAAGCAACAAAGATAGCAAAGGACAAACAGGAGAAGTTGCGGGAGAAGACAGCTCAGTCGCTGCAAGCGTCGCCTTGAAGCCTTTGAAGACTATCCAAGGCTGGATCTTTTCTTTTTTCAGTTGTGAACATTGCCGAAAACACTTTATGAACATGACAACTAATGAGTTCCCAATGGATAAGTCAAAGGTAAAAATATTTTTTAACATTTTTCGCCTAGCTCTAGTGACCGAAATGGGTTAAACTATTCTTATGGCTCATGAACTGCGACTTGGACTGAGATTGAGACTAAGAAGTAGATGTTCATTGAGTCAAAAGTAATTTCAGTTTAAGTCGCAGTCTGTGACGATATCTCAGTTCTTTAACGCAAAAAATTGAATTTCGTTCAATTTTTTAGCCAAAAAGTATCGACCACCACCTAAAAACTTGCAAACGTTAATCGACTGCTAAAATTTAAAAAAAGTGATATGGGGAGATTTCGGGACACGTAGATATTTTGTACTCTAACTATTTTTTCTTAGTATGAATATAGAAGGTGGGCAAGATATCCTCCTAAATTCAAACAACCGTAACTTTTTTACACATGGGATTTATTAATACTGTATATAATGGCTCCTTCACGACGTAAATGTAAGTGTAATTGTAAATGATTTTTGCATCGTGAAGACCTCTTACATTTACACTTACACTTACATTTACATTTACACTTACGTCGTGAAGGAGACATAAAACGTTGTTATGCCGCAATCAAGTCTGACTTAGTACAACAACTAGAAGCACATGTTGCGCCGATGGCGCACCAGCCCCGACTTTTTTTAGACCGATTTTGAACCAAATTTATTTTTCATAAGCAAACCCTTGATTCTGACGCCAGATTCGTGCTCAGCATGGTCGATTTACTAGATTTGAAAATACCCGCAAATTTCAAATTCCTCGCGAGACAAATTAAAATTTATTTGAATGCAATTCTTTAAATAATAATGTTTGCTAACACCAAGATTTGAACCTGTGACCTAAATAATATGACTTGGTCTTGAAAGGAAAACATTTTTGAAGTGTTAACTGTATGTCGTGACGGACATACATACATCCGACAACAGCGCTAAAGTAAATACTAAAGGAATTTAAGGCTCAAAAGAAATCCATCTGTAAAAATAGAATTTTTAAAATTCTGTCAGAAAAAAATGTTTAACCGTTTAAAATCAAACAAATTTCTCGCCACATCCTATGTAGAGAGTGACCCAGAAAAACACCGCATTTTTTAAATTGGTTTAAACTAGCGCTTTTTTGCTCTACAAACTACTTCAAAACTTTTATAATAATCAACTTATCGTATCCTGCTACAGTCGCCGCTCGTTATAGTGCGCACCCTGGGGACCAGGCTCAAGTGCGCACTATAACGAGCGCGCACTATATTGGATGCGCACTATAACGAGCTCCCCAAAACCATTAGAAAATAGAATGCGCACTATATTGGAAGTAAAGTTAGTGTTATTTAGTGTAAAACCAACCAAACGGGCCCCAAGTGCGCACTATATTGGGCTGCGCACTATATTGGATGCGCACTATAACGAGCGTCGACTGTATGTGTATTAACCCTCGTGGCTTAAAACTGTTTTCAAATTGTTGGCTGAAACTCCAAAAAAAAATTTGGGATTTCAGTGGTACGAGGAAGCCCTTGACAAATTTTTCAAATTGTTGTGTTGCATTGCTTAAAAAATATAAATCGAATTTTTAATCCAGGTGCAAAAACCAGAAGATGCCTTCTTGTATTTGTGGGAGGCCCACAATCTGGTAAACAATCACCTGCATGGAGACATGACTGAAGACCCCCAGTTCACGAAGTATCAGTTTCCACCCGCTTTCTTGTGCACCTCCTGCAAGGCCGACAGCAAGCAGTTCGACAAAGAAAACGTGAAAAAGTTTTTGCTGGAATACTACACTAATATCAAGCCACACCATTCATTAATTAAAAGTTTTTAGAAGTTTTTTAGTCAAGGATATTAAACCAAATTTTTTTTTCGAAATTATGTTTATAAATTTTGTTAATAAATTAATAAAGCATTTTAAGCATTACTTTAGGCTAAATTTACGGCATGTAGAGTTTTGAGGAGTTATCAGCGTTTTGACAATGGCAGTTTCGGATTTTTGAATTTGCAACCTTAGTTATCGTTGGCTATTGTTCTTATTTTCAGCCAGAGGTTAAGAAATCTATCTGCCTTCTTCATGTTTGCTGTCATCCTTTCACTCGGTCATCTTGTAATTGTACTTGATTTTCGCTGATACTTTATACTTTTATAAATTTTTCGGATGTTGAATAAGCTTTTAATGTATAATTTTTTTCAATTTTTAATGTTATTTTTATTATTATAAAACAGTTAGGTTTAAATAACTCAGTGCTTATCCGTCTAAAATCGTCGCATCAAAAGTTAAAGAGGAATTTGTTTAACACTGAAAATTTTTTAAAAATTATATTTATCGTTTCTACAAATTAGCATCCGCGGAATTGATGAAGTGCACTATACAGACTTCTTTCAGAACAATAAATAATACAGGTTTTGGGGGCCTGATTGTGATACAGCATGCGCAGTGGCGAAAGCGAAGGAGTTGCAGGGAACTTGATAGCACTGTAGCAACAAGTTATCCCACTCTTAAGATAGGACCTACTGTTCCAGGAATCTCAGTTGACACAGTTATACTGGGTTGCACACAGTGAGGCCCACTTCAAATAATAATTCAACTAAATCTAGATGGTACGCAGCTCTGGATTAAGATTAATGAATTTTAGGTGGTTTAAGTGATCTTAGGGTGTATTATAGATACATATTGAGACATGCTAAAAATGATGTCCTTATAAAACAAGCTGGAATGATGTTTTAAAACGTTTTAGCACTTGAAACATAGAAAAATATGTTTTAGGTGGCAGCCGACACTTTCTAGCAAAATTTTTTCTGACCGAAATTTGAATTTTCGGCACCAAAGAGTAATTTATCCGAAAGGTTACGTAGATACCCTAGAATACATAAAATATGAAATTTTAACAGAATTTTGTTAACTGGGATCTAATGTGTAAAGAAACTCTGGTATGTATGCTTTTTCATAAATCCAGAGCATACTTGATCGTTTCCCAAAAAAATAAATAGCGCCGCCTCCAGCGCCGGGGCTTTTTAAAATTAAGCGCCACCGCTCCGCCGGCATTTTGAAAATCTTGCTCGCCGCCGGCGCTTTAGAAGTGCTAATTTTTAACAGTGGGCCGTCGGCGGAAAACGAACCGCCGGCGAAAAATAATTGGTAACGGGTGCTTCAAACGTTCCCGCCGACTTTTCTAGCTCATTTTTAGTAATAGTTTTTTTTCCAAAATTATTCCAAACGCATGGTTTTGTAGCCCTGGGTCTCCTCTTTAAAATGCTATATAAAGTTGATATCGTATATTTGAAAATAGTCGTGATTTAGCCCCAAGCACCTGTCAGGTAATTTTGAAATTTTGTCAAGCATTCTCATCACTTTAACTGGTCAAAAGTACAAGTGAAAATTTGGCGCTTAAACAACTTCTTAGTGCTATCTTCTCAACCCCAAGCAATCCCCTTTCGGGGGCGCAGGGGGCTTGGTTGCTTGGGGTTGAGATGCGCACACCCACGTACCTTAGACATAATTCCGAGCAAGACTCTTGAACAAAAATGCATTTAGAGGCTTTTTGACCGAAATGGGGTATAATACCCTAATATAAGATGTTTTAAATTGGTCCCCCAAGGAAAAAAGTCACACTTTAAACATGAGTTTTCGAAGACTCTTGAACAAAAATAAAATGGAGGAACTGCCTTTCATTAATCATAAAGGTACTGGTTTACCTTGGTCCCCCAAGGCAAAAAGTCACATTTCGGTCAAAAAAAAATTTCTCCAAAAAATCAATTTTTACGTAGGAAAGTGTAAAAAAACAACGTTTTTATCGTTTTTAGCACATAAAAATTACTTCGGAGACGTTTAAACATGAGTTTTCGACGATTATATAATTGAATTTTTTCGCTATTATAATTTTTTTGTACGCTTTTGACACTGATGTTGAGGAATTTCCTCTGTCACAAGAATTTCCGCAAAGTCAACTCTCTGATGGTGCCTTCCGTCCAAATCAACAGTCTCAGTGGTGGTTCCTCCTTCATCAAGTCAGAAATATCAGTCAATGGGCAATTGGTTTCCTTCATCCTGGATACTGCTGCCGAAGTATCAACAATCACTCAAGCAACCTTCAAAGCAAATGGGTCACCTTCTCTTTCTCCCAAGCAATGTCCACGGACGACTCTTCAATGGGGCCAGCTGCAATTTCAGTGGTCAATTCGAAGCTTCTCTTCAGTCAACTAGGGAATTGACTCTACAAACTCTCCTGGTGGCCAAAAACGGTTTGCTCAATCCTCTAGGACTTCCTGCCTTGGATGCTCTTGGATTCCTCGACAAACCGCTTCGTCAGTTGGATATCATGTCGATCAATGCAGTGCTTAGCTCCAATTGCAAATCAGTGGTCTCTTCCCTCCAAGCCAAATTCCCGGATGTCTTCTCTGCTGGCCTTGGTCTCTGCAGCAAAATGAAAGCTTCTCTCCGTCACAAGCCAATGCTGCGGTGGTCTTCAAAAGGGCTCGTCTAGTCGCCTATTCCCGTCAAAAAGATGTCAGTGCCGAACTGGACCGTCTTCAGCAAATGGGGGTGATCTCAGCTATCGAATCCTCAGAATGGGCAGCTCTAATTCTCGTCGTCAAGAAGCCGAATGGATTGAGCCGAATTTGCAATGACTACTCAACTGGCCTCAACGACGTTTTGGAAACCGGATGCCTCAAACTTGAGAATTGGTGCCGTCTTGCTACATCGCCTGCCAAGTGGATCAATGAAAGTGTGGTGGTCCATTCCTCAAAAAGCCTTTCTCCGAAAAAATCTTCGTCATCTTCCGCTTTGGCGGGAGTTTGAAAAAATTTCGAAAATATACAAGGTGTCGGTTTATCAGGGGTAGTTTCATTGGAAGGAACCCGCCGAGGGGTGTCAGTTAACTGAGGGTGTCGGATAATCGAGTGCCGGTTAAACGAGACTCGACTGTAACCCTACTGCTATTTTGGAGCTATTAGCACTCAAACTTTTTGGTAACTGCTATTTTTACTCAGCGTTTATTGCTGAGTGAAAGTTGAAAAAGACAGGATTCTACGCGTAAAACAGCATTTTTATGTTGTAAACTGAAGGAATTTTTTAACCTCCGACATCAACAGTTCAAATCGATTGTTTTTCGTAAAATTTTTAACTTTTTCATAAATTCTTCAAAACTTTTTAAAAAGTTGCTCTATCTGATAATTTTTTTTTTAATTTGAACGTTTTTTGCAAAATTTTGGAAGTCCACTATTTATTTGCTAAACATACAGATTCCGGAATTTTACTGTAAAATTAAACACTTTTAAAAAATTTACATTTGCTTTTCTTGCAGTTTATTTTTCGACAATTTGTGTAGAGAAATTACTAGGCCACAAGACAAGTCACTCGAATCAGTTAAGAAAACCGGTCAAAAAGATGCAAGATTAGAAGTTTCTGATGAGCATAAAAAATTAAATTAAAAAATAAGGTATTTTTATCAGAACGCCACGAATTTTTCATTCAACTTCTTCACTTAATTTTGAATTGGGTTTCGTGCTATCTTTTTTTACCAAGACTATCTATTGTTTTGTCTTCTGTTCTTTTTTTATCGCTTCTAGATTTCATTTTAAATGAGGCAATTTAACTTAAATAATAAATTAAAGAAATTCAGATGACCACGGAGTTGTTTGGTCCTCGAAGGTGCGTGGACGAATTGCTGTCTACCCTTTCCAATTATGATTGCACTCAAGAGTTAACAGTAGAAAGCTGCTCAACCATTTCTAAAATCATCGATTTGCTCACTCGTTATGCCATTCAGTCTTGTAAGTGGAACTGACAGCAGTTCATTAGACTATTTGACCAAAAATCTAACACTTATAGAACTTTTTTCAAAATTTTGCGAGACATACAACATGTTTTTTTTGCTGAAACTTACAAAAATAGTCAAAAGTTTTGCTTACCAAAATAATTATCACCTCAAAATTTTCAGGCGACAAGAAAACGGCTGAAAAAGTTTGGCTTCATTTTCAAGCCCTTGTGACCAGTCTGGACTTGAGTGGAATTCTCAACCAACCTATGCATGCCAAATCTTCGACCACTATTACTCAATTCAGTAGCCGCAGTAGCAGCCAGAAAACTAAAGAAATGTGTGGGTTTGGACTGGATCGTCCTTCTTTTCGTCGATTCTGCTCAGATTCAACATACAGAACTCATCCAAAAAAAGAAACTAGTACAAAGCCTTGGCCTCAAGACCAAATCCTCAATTTCCATGCCTTGTATTTTGGCCCATCTTCGGAGGAACACAGTCTTTTGGATTGCTTAGTCACTTTGCTCAAGGCTCTAGCTATTCTAGCCACTAGTTTCAACAACCAATCTCTTCTGACCACAATTTTTGAGGTGTGCAGTCAGGATGCTAGCCCGCTGGAGCTAGTGGACTCAACTGGCAATTTCAAGGTGTCATTTACCAATTGGCTTACAATGGTCAACCTGTCTATGCTTATTGGAGTGGATATGTGCAAGAAAGGGCAGATTGCGGGAGATGTGCCTTTGGAACTGACTCTGAGTTCTTTTCTAAAGCATGTGGACAAGGTTAGTGGGTTTGGTCGAAAATTTCTAACAGTATTCTTTTTGCAATTTTACATAGCCCCTTCAAGTTTGACTTAATTTTTTTCACCAAACTTTTTGTATTATTTCTTGCAGCAGCTGACTGTTTTTACAAAAATGACTCTTTTTCGAAGACCGCTCTAAGGCAAAAAAAACCCTCAAAAATTAGCTTATATCACATACCGTATTTTCTCTAATTAACGCCCCCCCCCTGATTCAAAATCGTGTTTTTGGCATTGTGTTTTTAGCCCACTTTTGATCACTTCTCTGAGACAAGTTACCACCCATTTTGTAGCTAGAAAGATGAGCTACAAAATGGGTGGTAACTTGCCTGAGATAAATGGTCAAAAAGTGGATAAAACACAATGCCAAAACACACATTAAGAAAAACGGTATATATCAATAAGCAGTTTTCAAAAACACAATGCCAAGAACACGATTTTAAATTAGGGTAGGCGGCAATTAGAGGATTTACGATATTTTTACAAAGCTACTAAAAATATTCTGAGTTGTGGTATCATTTTTATGTCTGTTGTCCAATTTATCTTTCTTTAGCTACTGTCCATGCAAGTGGTTCTAGAGCAACTACAGATTCATCTAGAGGATAGTGGAGTTGTACAAGAACTAAATGTTAAATTAATGGACTTGGTTGAAAGGTGGGTTTTTTTCAAGCCTTATGACCTGCAAAATTTTGAAACAATCAATGATCCTTTATTTCAGATTTTTTGTACACAGTGTGGAACTGCTGCAACTGTCCTGTTCTATAGCTCCTGCCCTGCCTCAACAATTCACCAAGCAATTATGCCCTTTATCTTCTAGATATGTACGGGTGTGTGAGCCATGTGCTTCTATTGCCTTGATGCACAAACTGGCTGGTCTAGTAAAAAACAAGCCTAGTGACATTGATATAATGTGCCAGAAACTTTGCCCCAACCATATTTGCTTTTGTCTGTTCACTGAGCTGTGTGGGAATATTAGGAGAGACAGGTATGAAACAGGCTTAAAAACATACTTCACTCAAAGCGATTTTAGTTAGTCACTTTTAGTAGCAAAATTTTATGTAAAATCCAAAAATGTAAAGGTATATCAGAAATGATGGCACTACTGGAGAATCCGTTCCCATTTTTTGCCTTGGTCCCCCTGTTGTTTTTTCAACAAATACGCCTTGAAACTTCGGGAAAAAAATGTTTGGAGACTAATAATTTTTGAAACTATTTTTTTCAAACACTAAAAATCAACAGGGGGACCAAGGCAAAAAATGGGAATGGATTCTCCAGTAGCACCAAAATGATTGTTCATACTATATTCTCTCTAATGATTCCACACCTCCCTCGTTCAAAATCCTCTTTTTGGCATTGTGTTTTTGACCCATCTCTGAACACTTGTCTGGGGCAAGTTACCACCCATTTTGTAGCCAAAGAGATGAGCTACCAAATCGGTAGTAGCTTGTCTCAAAGAGGTCAAAACATAATGCCAAGAACACGATTTTAAACGAAGGGTGTGTTTAATTTTAGAGAGAATACGGTATGACATAAAAAGAGGACTATTAACTTATGACACTTTATGACTAAACTTTTTGAACTTTTAGCCAAAAAACGGTAACTCTCGGGCAAAGTTTTTTGGTAATTTATATCCGTTGAAATTTTGATGTATATAGGCAAACGACACACGATTAGAAAGCCCAGACTTTTTGAATATGAAATAACGTAATAATTAATAATTTCACTGCTTACCAGCCTAAGGAAAAAACCCTACCTGAACTCAAGGAGACGGGATGAAAACTAAGCTTTTGAGGGCACTGCTTTCGATTTTAAAACCTGATTTTGTGATATTCGTATTTCTCATGAAAAACTAGTTAACCTCAAAATGTCTTTCTTAAGCTGAATTCATTTAATTTAAATCAGGAGATCGTCCTTCGAATAATCGATATTTCAAAATAAGTATTTCGCCAAAATCGTATTTCCTATTTCCATGATCACAATAACCACCACATTAACTTAACTATAATGGAAAGGGAGACCAGGGAATTTTTCAATAAAAAGAAACAGGGGGGACCAAGGCGAAAAATAGAAACGGATTCTCCACTAGAACCGGTCAAAATAGTTACAGAAAACTGAGATATCTTGTAAAATAGGTGAGTAGTGTCAATTTTCTGGGCTGTCTACTCAACTAGCCAACTAGTCACCGTGGTTTGAAGGAAAGAGAGAATAGGAAAAACACTTGTACTAGACTTAAATTTGTGATTTTTTAACAAAAGCTCCTATACATAGGTTATAAAAAGCATCACGGCCTACCGAAAAATATTATTAGTTACAAAAATGTCTTAGAAAACTTCCAAAAATTTTAATACCTGAAAATTGTACAGGGATACATGGAAAGATCTGCTACAAGTCTACACCACTATGCCACCGCTGTTTTGTAAATGCGTTGAAACTCAGGAATTACTTAATTCTGTAATGTTTGTGACTGACCAAGGCTTGCTAGATGACTTTATAGTGGTTTTGAGACACCATTTTGGAGACAGTTTTGCAAGAAGAAATGCAAAGTCGCCTGCTGTTAGTCACTACTACAACGAAATATTCACGGCTTGGACAGCTACTGGTGGTAACATTTCGTCACAAAAGCTTGCAAATCAGCTGTTAGAAATTTTTGACCTTATTTCAGGATGTGAGTTTGTTGTTATTTTATTGCCAAAAATTTTAATCTATCCTTTTTTTGATTTTACAATAAAATCAGGAGCAGGAATAAAAATTTTCACAATTTTATTTAAAATTTTTTGACTCTAATAGATTTTTGGCCCTATAAAACAATATATTTAAAAAAAACCATTTCCAGGCGTGGAATAAACCCGAAATTTCGACCAAGGAATGGATTTCGCTCGAGAATTTTTTTTTGAAATTCTCAAAAAAACTTTAAATTACCGTATTTCCTCTAAGAGCTCCCCGGGGGAGTTAATTTTTTGGATGCCTGAAAATCGGAAAATTTGGAATTCGATCTCGAGATTTTAGGGTGCTCAACTAAAATCTGAAAAGTGCAATCGGTAGAGCTCGCGGGAGTTAATAAAACGCGTAAAACAGTTTTGCAAAAAATTGAATCTGGGCTGAGATATAGGTCCTCAAAGTTAGGGGGAGTTACTACAGCAGGGGGAGCTATTAGAGGTAATACGGTACCGTATTTTCTTTATTTCGGCCCCGGGGCCGAATTTTTCGCCCTGTTGCTAGAGGGTGCGGAATTAAAAACGGGGCAAAATTTTCCAACTCTTTCGGCTGAACTTGAAAAATACGAGAGAGCATAAAGTATCAACTGGATAGGTCCAAAACATAAGATAGGTCCAAAACCAAATTTCATTGACAACTTTAACATTAAAATAGCTTTAAACACTAAATTCTTGCTCAAAATTAATAGAATTGTCGCTTTTTCAGTCTTTCTAGCTGTTTTTAAAAAACTGTTATTAGAGCTAAAACTAATGCTAGTGTTAATGCTAGAGATATTTTGAAATAAATCGATGAAAGCTACACAAAGTCAACCTGACTAAACTAAATTCAGCCACTAATAATAATTGCCGTGCAAAGATCCAGTTAAGTCAGCGATCTCGGCCGAAAACTCGCTGCAAGTAGTCGCTGTCAATTCATCATCCATCTACACTTTTTCAACCCACACAAGTACTAACCTATTTTTAACATCTCAACATTTTGTAAAAAGTTTTTTTAAATCTATTACAATAAATCATGAGCTGTTAAGTGCTTAGAAGGAGCACTTGAAACAAGACCGTACAAAGTTCCAACCAAAAAGTCTGCGACAATTTTGCGAAAAGTTTTAGCGACAAATCGCTTTCGAGTGGGGATTAGGATGGGGGCATAATTAGAGAAAATACGGTATATAATTTTTTGACAATTTATTATTGACTCAAGTATACTTCAGATCTTTCCCTAGAAGATTTCACTGACTTCGGACAAAAACTGCTTTTATTGCTGCAAAACGTTAAAACCGCAGCTCAACCTAACGACATATTTGCTATTAACATCAAGGAGAGGGCTACTCTCGTGTTTGCGCACCATTTAAGAGCTAGTGCATCTTTTGTAAATGCCCTGATTGCAGAGGTAGTTTTGGATCTTGATGAAGCCATATACTATGACAGCAATAGACAAAAGTCCTTTTTCGTGCTTCTCCAAGCTATACTCCAACACGCCGATTCAAAACAGGTGATTGGTGATTTACAAACAAGGTTTTGATGCAAACATAATAACTTATAGTTTCACAACTTGATGGCTGTCCTGCTGGAAAAATACCAGCAAATTTTGAAGATGGGAGAAACCGATGTTTGGGTTGGTTGAAAATGGTTGGATTAAAAAAAATATTGTTGTATTTAGGTTCTGGTAGCCGACTCAGCTGAAAACTTTAGATGCGCTTTGCAAGCCTTTTTTGATATCTTCAGATATATTGTTAAGAATACTGAACTATTCGGCGGTATAAAAAAGAGAGCGTATTTTAAAATTTCTTAAAAAACCCATCAAAAATTCCAGAAAAATTTCAACGCTACTTGCCCAAAATTCTTTCGGATTCATCTAAATTGTTGAGCATTTGTGTGGATTTCCTGCAGGGATGCTCTGAAGTGACTAAGAATGTGAGAGTAATGGCTCAACTAGTGTCCTCTTTGGTCATTATCCAGTTGGACACTAATTCGGTTGGTTGACTAATTATTCAAAATGTTCTGGCTAATAGAAGCCGCATGCTTTTCATCTATGGCAACAGGAAACAAATAAAAGAATTTAGATCAAACTCAGCCACTTATGTCCCACCTTTGACAAGTTGCGCGACACCGCTAGTGCCTCTGTCAACCTTGTTCTGCTCAAAACCCTCTTTTGGGTATACTCTTCAGGGCTTTTTGACCAGAAATTCGGAGCAACAACAGCCAAACCGAAAGAAGTTAGTAGTATGTCGCAAGCAGATGAACTAAGTACCACTGTCAGCACAAACCAAAAGCCGATGGACGTAGGCATAGTGCCGCCCACCGTCCATCTAGTGTCTTTACTGGCCTTCGTGTTGGATCAGTTAAAACAGCTGATTGAGCCGATGAACGTGCTAGAGCCCGAATGCGAACACAGACTTCAGGCTATTTTGGCAGAGATCAAGCCGATGGATATGCACGGATCACCCTCCAAACAAACTAAGGTAGGTATTGGGGCATGAGAATTCGCCCTATTAGCACATGGTTTTATCAATAAAATTGTAGGTTATTTCATGCATGTTCCAATTGGTGAAATTGCTGCAGCTCAAATCGGCTCAGAGCCACACCTTAGACCAATGGCTACAACTAGCTGGTGCTTTTGTGTTAGCCAATCCAAGAGCTCAGTTCCTGGCAGCCTTCTTTCCTCTCTGCTACACTGGCTCCCAAACCACGGTCGGTACCTTTTCAGAATTTTGCATAGGCTAGGTTTTAATTTTTCATCAAATTTTTAAGCAAAGCGTGATACAAGTGCTCAAAGCAATACTCCAAAAAACACACTTCGAGCCAGGAGAAGTGCTACTGTTTCCACAACCAGAATCCGAGGAGGTATACATTTTTTTAACCAATAAAAAGCATGTTCGAAAAAAATGTTACCAAAAAAATACGATTTTATTAAGGTGGATTTGACTCGAAAAGCCCTTTTTATTTTAATTTTTTTTGACTGCCTTTTTAAATGTTTCAATCTAGGTGAAGCCTTAGGCGAAGGGTAGGCCAGCGCACGTTGGAACAGACTCAAACGTGTACCCCAAACTTCAAAAAAAAATTAAAAAGCAAATTCATAAAATGTCCAAAAGGTAACTTTTGCACACCGAAAATTTCAGATTTCGAGCTTGCGTACTCGACTAAAAATTTTCCAATTGTGGTAACCGACTAGAGATTTTCAAGCACTCGAAAACTTTAAATGTGAAAAAACACTTGTTTTTTAGCAATTAGAACAGTGCATGGGTGAAAAGTGCAACGTAGCAGCTTCACTTTCTTTGGATACTGCCAATAAAGTGACCCTATCCAGTGGACTTACTGGTAAATTATTTTCTAAATTGATTAATTGTTCCCCAAATAATCTTGTTTCTAGTGTCTACCTGGATTAAACTAATGTCTGATGAGGTAACTTTAGAAAAACGAATTTTATGTTCAGCCAAAAAAATTACTTTTTTGGTTAAGTGTTCCACCTGGCAACACATATTGAGCATCGGTAACAAAGATTACCTCGACCTGGTCGCCGAAATCCGACCTAAAACTGGAGTTGTCCGCATCAGGTAGTTCATTCAATCTAGATTTTGCAGCTATTAAGCTGCGTTCAAAATCAGAGCTGCATACTCAGCCGGCTGTGAACGCCAGTTGCGCTCCAAAACAGCCACGACCGGCTGATATACAGCTGTCTGAGTTTATTGGCAAGTATACAGCTGTGGTCACAACCTACTTTTCCTAGCTGGCCGTTTATATAGCCCAGTGAATAACGTATTTTCAGAGTGCTAAACAGACATTTGTGTGTGTTCGAGAAACTATTTGCCACAATTGTGCGGCCAGGAGGTGCTTGGGTCAACCTGATGATTGGTTTACGCTACTCAAATGGCGAGATCAGAGCTACGGTAGATTCTTTTGAAGAATCGGAGATTTGAATTCGTACATGTTTGGATGTGTTGCAGGTGATGGTGGGTAACCACAATGTGGTCTTCAACAAAGCTGTCCACTTGAAGTTAGCCTTAGAAAAAGTTCCTTTAACAGTGTCTTTTGGATCAAGGACAGACACTGATTTGACTACCAGCACTCTCTATCTCATGTCTACTCTTTTTGCTTTCAAAGGTACTTAAAGTATGTTAACTGTCCGGTACATCTGATGAACCGACTAATAATTGAAACCACCGTAAAACATTTATTAATTGACCCCCTCCCTTTAATAATAAATTAAACTGAAAAAGTTGACATTTTTCGAAACAAATATCAAAATCGAGATCTTTGCAATTTTTGGACTGTATACAACAAATAAGTTTTGTTGATCATGCAACTTTTAACATATAAAGATAGCTGTATTTTTTGCTTAAAGGACCATATCCGTCGCTTACAATGAGAATTTTACACTTTTGAATACGCGCGAGACACTATTTTTATTCCGAAAATATTCAGAACTATTTTTGGGCAAACTTTTTTTTTGCAGCTGATTTAGCTGATCTACAGGGGAGACCAAGCACTTTAAAACATTTTTTTAAAACTTTTTCATGGTGTAATACTTTTTCTATAGTGTTTTTACAATCTTTTGAGCATTTTCGCGAAAAAAATGCCTTGGTGGACCAAGGTAGCCCAAAATTGTTTGACACCTTAAATGTGACTTTGATCCCCCAAGGCAATTATTTTTGTAAAAAATTTTTTTTTGCGAAAATGCTGAAAAAATCGTAAAAACAGTATAGAAAAAGTATTAGGCCGTTTTTGGAAAAATTTAAAAATTTTTTTTGAAAGTGCTTGGTAACCCCTGTAGATCAGCTAAATCAGCTGCTAGACCACATAAACTATGAAAAGAAGTAAATCAGCTGCAAAAAAGGTACACATACGGTACACATTCAAAAAAATTATGTTGGACATCTTCTAATTAAAAAAAGTGGTGTCCCGCGCGCATTCAAACGTGTGAAATTCTCATTGCCGGCGACGGCCATGGTCCTCTAAATAATTAATTTTGTTTTAGGTGTTCTCGGACCCAATTACGGACTTTTGTTGCGATCCATAGGTTTTTTTATTAACTACCTTCCATCCATAATTTTTTTGATCTAAGGAAGTGCATGTTTCTCGTTAACCGACTGCCGAGTATCCCAAATTTACTGCTCTTTCCTTAACTGCTTAGCCAAGCCAACTGTTTGCTCCAATCACTTTGAAGCGCACCAGGTGTGCAACGAACAGCCCAAGTATCTGACCAAATTGCAGCGAAACGTGCTATTCACCCTCAGACCTAGTTCAGCTCACTGCTTTGCTTTGAACATCTTGCAAAAAGGCCTGGATGCTAACTCTTTGACCGAGATGAGTGACTCAGCATTGTGCCTGACCATGTCCCAAGACCTGCCTGTACACTGGCACACCACCATTGCCCAGTATAGAACTGATACCATTGACAAGTCGTTGAGGACCCTTGGAGGCGTCAAAATATTCATCTTTCTCTATGCTTTGGTAGGATTTTTTGCGTTTTACAGTCAACCCTCGTTAAACCGGCATCACTCTCAAGTTCGTTCCCGCCTAGGATCCTAAATTTTTTGTTTTGATTTTGAAATCTGTTATGATTCGTCACTTAGTCCAAAAAACATTCCATTCCTTAATTTTGCCATAAATACCAGGGCACTTCTTTAGTTCCCCCCATACCCGGATTTTTTAAAAAGTGACCCAAAACCACCCCAAACTCATTTTTCTGCCTTTCTATAGAAGTGCCCTCGCATTTCTCTTACAGAAAAATGGTAATTTTAAGGTAGGGTCATTTTTGATGATTTATCACGAGCTGGACAAAATGAGTTTGGATCAATAGTCTTGCTCGGACCGCCTGCGAATGGCACTTCTTTAGAAATGCTTTTCGTATCTTATTGAGCATGAGTTTGGCACTTTTAAAGAAGTGCCAAGACCAGCAGGTCTCCATAAACTGGCACTTTAAAAAAATAGGTGCCAGTTTATCAATACCGAAGTGAAAGGCGAAGTTTTTGAGGCTTTAAAATCAGAATCCTTGCAACTTTTCATACAAGACTGACGAATAAGAACTGACAAAATATTTTAAAAATCGAGGTAAAAAAGTGTAGGCCCTAGGCAGGAACTCACTTAAGGGGTTGTCATTTTTACGAGGCTAAATAGATATGTTTTACATCCCAATTTTTGCAGAGCGTAGATCGTGACTTCAGCAATACTACCCAACTGCACTGTCTTAGTCTGCTGTTCAGTTGTCTAAAGAGAGATCCATCCTACCACCAGGAGTTCAGCCAACAGGGTGGGAATGCAATCTTGGTGCGCATCCTCTCCTGTCGCACAGCACACATGGACTTGGCCATTTGCCATGAGATCTTAGGTTTTATTTTTTCCAAACTGGAGCTGAATCAGGAGGGGGAGTTGGCGGCTAGTCCTAGAAGTACAGTAGTAGAGCCTTGTCTTCTGAAAGCACTGCTCGAAAGTGCGGAATTGTGGAGGGGAGCAAGGTTTCAATACTGGAGAAGAATTGTGGAAGTGTTAGCTGAGTGTGTCTCAGCCCCTTTTTTGCCAGTTAAATTAAAAGAGTTTAACAACAAGCAGCTGGTGCGCACACAATTCATGAATCAACTCCTGCATGTAAGTTGTTTTTTTAAAGATTTTGAGCAGAAGACTGTTTCAATTGATCTACAGTCGACGCTCGATTTAACACAATTGGGGGGGTATGGGGACCGCCTAAAACATTATGTTAAATCGAGTTATGTTGTATAGAGCGTCACTTTGCTCAATTACTAGAAAATAGAACTCGATTTAACATAATGTTTTAGGCGGTCTCCCCAATTATGTTAAATCGAGCGTCGACTGTATAATTAAAACTAATGATAATGACAAGACAGGACCCTGCTCAAAATCATGCCCTGCCGAATTTGGGGTTGAACCAGGTCTCGAAATTTTTCTTTATTTAAAAATTTGTCTTTTATTGAGACCCGAAATCTTTATAATTATTGAGATTTTACGTCAAAATCATTATTTTCGATACTTAAAACCCAGTAAGCACTGGATAAAATAGCCTCTTTGACCAAATTTCCTTTATTTTATGAAAATGCCCTTTAGTTTGAAATTTTGAGTTCAAATCCCTGGGTAAAAGCCTGTGCTGAAACCAGTTATGGTCAATTATAAAAACCTTGAAACTCAGTCCTGGTATTATTTTGGAGCATTTTAACAATCCTGAAGCAGTCTAGAGTAAAATTTACAAATCCAAGATATATACCTAAAACGATCAACAAAGTGAAATTTGTGGAAATTGAATAAAATTACCAGAAAGACTTGAATTCAGCTGACTGTAATTTTTATCAAGTCAAATCATACACAACTACACTTTACAAAAACTGTTTTGTGTTATTTACCCTTTTTAAAAACACTTTTTCAGACACTATTGGACATGTTCCAGAATAGGCACATGTACCTGATCCCCGTCCCCAAATCTCCTATTCAGTCTAAGCCTGCCAGTGAAGAAGCTTCAAACAGATGTAAAATAGCAGAAGTGTTGAACAGCCTGGTGGGCGAAATAATAGGCATGCCCTACAGAGTCACAGAAGTCACCCAACTCTGGAACTTTATTCTACTTTCTCATCCCGCTCATGACACTTACCTAGACTACTCCATTGAAAGCCACAATGGATGGATCAAAGCTGGTAGGATAATTCCCTAAACATAACAAGTTTTGTTACAAATTCTGCTTTAGAAGCGCTAGATCCAGGCGAAGAGCCTCAACTGGACGGTAAACACTCGGAACTGTTCGATTTCCTACAACAAATGCTGCAAGAACATGGCAAAGGCAAGTTTTAATTTTATCGCAAGAGATTTCCCTACCCCCATCACCGGTTTTTTTATTGCCAAAATCGTAATATCAAGCCGTGTTTTTCTTTTTAGCCTTTTTTTAACTTTATAGCCAGATACGCCGGTTGTGATTGCATCTTCACCGCAAATTTAAATTTTTATAAAAATGAGAAATGAAAATAAAAATTAATTGTATTAAAAATTTTTACTCATTTTACTTTTTTAGAAAAAATTTCTCGCCTCTGGATCCAAAGTAATAATTCTGCCATAGCAGTGCGCAAACAACTAGCAGGAGAAGCGACTATGACAAAAGAGGATAGGCAAGACTTCAGTGGACCGTCTACATTTACTAGAATGTTAGATCTATAATTACTAACACATAAAAATCTAATTATTGTTCATTTTGAAGGAATTCTGTGGACAACAGAGGCTTGCTAAAACCAGACTTCTGTTCAGAGACGACAGACACTCGACACCGATTTCCCAGCGATATTCCTATACAAGAGCACTGGCTAGTCCAGGTATGGATACAAGTTTTCAATTTTTTTTAAAGATCCTGCAAAAATTTCTAAAACGATGCTAACTTATCAAAATTCCAATCTAGATCTGTGTTTTTGCAGGTGCGCGCCAAGTTTTTAAGCATGATGTCGGACATAGTGGTCAACTGGTAAGGAATATTGTCTGGTCAAGCCTTGACCTAGCAGTCCCATTTTTAGCAGCGACTCCTTGATGGCTGTGTTAGAGTTGGATGTGCTATACTGGCAAACCGCTTTAGTGTTACTGTCCAACCAGAAATATTCCAAGATTCGAACACTCACATTCATGCTTCTCAAGAACTTTTTTTTGCGCTGCACTCCAACACACAGATTAAGTAAGTTTAGAATATTTAGAAACTCCAAATGGTTGAATTAGGATGTACGGAGATCTTTGCGTTGTACACGGTGGTAAATGTCAGGGTGGGGACTAGCAGTTGAAAGTAGTTATATGTGGAGACCTAGGTAGCTGAAGGTTTGAAGTTAGTCGGCTTGGGTTTTACCAGATTTCCGCTAGTTTAAATCGAACTTATTTTTGAATAATGATCACCGTAAAAATCTGGCTTACACCAGCCATGTGCACGGGCCGTACTTTTGGCGGCCCGGCCCGGGTAAAATCTTTTTAGCCCGGCTCATATAGTCAACATATTTTCCATAGTCAACGAATTTCACACAGTCAACGTATTTTCTATAGTTAAAGGGGCTAGGTGATACTTCGCAAAGACGACATTTCACAAATCGACACCTAAAACAAGAAACAAAAAAAGAAACAACAGGGGCAAACACAAATTTTTTAATTTTCCGAAATTTTTTCCTGAAAAACTATCCTAAACACTACAAACCACCTAAAACCACCAAAACAATAAAAACTACACAAATAATAGCGAGTTATTTCGAACCACTCCAAAATACCTTAAACTATCCCAAATTACTCAAAACTACTGAAACTATCCCAAACCATCCCAAAATATTTTAAACCACCGCAAAACACCCTAAAACTTCACAAAGGCCCTAAAGCACCCCAAACTTACAAAAAACACTCCATTGTGGTAGTTTAAAGTGTCTCAAGATATCATGGGTGGCTTATGGTGTTTTGGATGCTTTTGGGTGGTTTGGGGTGTTTGGGATGGTTTTTCCGAAAAAAAAAATTTTCAAAAATAAATTTCAAAGAATATGCCTTGGACCTCCCTGTTGTTTTTATTGTCAGGTGTGGATTTGTGAAATTTCGTTTTGCAAAATGTCGTTTTGCCAAGTTTCGTTTTGTGAAATATCGTTTTTGCCAAATATCATCTAGCCGTTAAAGGACCATGCCCGTCGCCGGCAATGAGAAATTCACACGTTTGAATGCGCGCGGGACACCACTTTTATTGCAAAAATATTCAAAATAACTTTCTAGTAAACTAATAATAAAATCATCAAAAAGGTATAGCAACTAGGAATCGAACCCACCATAAACTTTGATAGAGCACCGCCGCTCTACTACCACACTACCTAGTGACGTGGATATTAATTGACTTATTTAAAGGTAATAAGTTCCATTTCACAAATAATAAAAAATTTAAAGAGTTATGTCCCAACATTTTTGCAACAAAAGTGGTGTTCCGCGCACATTCAAACGTGTGAAATTCTCATTGTCAAGAACGGGCATGGTCCTTTAACAAACTTTACGGCCTTTTCCAAGCCGGCCTAACCCGTGACTTTTTCGGCCCTGCCCGTGCACATGCCTAGCTCACACCCGACTTACGTCAGAAAAAGTCTTATTACAATTTTAAAAATATGAAGAATTATTTAAGGTTTTGTCAACAAACACGGTTTTTTCTTGCTGAGCAATGAGTTAAAAAAGTCTTCGGTGAACAACCAGATTGCGGATGCTCTCTTTTCCATGGCCTGTGGAGAGCATGTCGTCCTTCGGGATGGGTACATTTGCAACAAATTTTGAATTAAATTCACAAAACACAAGTTATAGCTTGGATAGTGCCCATTTGGAAAAAATAGTGTATGATCCATTCAAAATATCCTCTTTCTATGCTCTTTACTCTTTGCTGGAAGAATCCGTGGGAGATGTGTCCTTGTTCTGGAGTGTCTGCTCCACGTTACAGAAGGTATCTGTCAGTGTGTTCGCAAAGCATTATATTTATTTCTTGCTCATTTTTTATTAGATGTTCGTAGCGGAAAATGCCCCTCGTCGTTCCATGCTCGAGATTGGTCTGGTCGATACCATGGTCAATGTGCTCAGGAAGCTGTGTTTTTCTACTACTGGGTAGTATTGAGTTTTGTTGGCAGTGTATCGAGTGAAATGTTGAATTTGCAGACCACCAGTGGACAGTCCTGTTTTCTCTTTGCTTGACTGCTGGGTTTCCTTTGCTCAGTCAATTATTATCTTTTTGGTGCCTTATAGGTGAGTAGTAAATATCTGATTTCGAAGTCGCATTGTTTCATCAAGTCAATTCTGCGTGTAAAAGTAAAAAGTAAATTTTTCTGACTAGGCATATTTGCAGGGATGCGAATAATTACTCGGTCTGTGAAGACTTTCTCTGGCTCTGCATCATTGCAGTCTGGCAGCACGAGCAACAAGAAGTGGCCAAGGAAACTGCACCTGGACTTCACCCAACTTCTCTGACTTCCAAATGGCAGTGGGACAGGTTAGGAACTGCTGCTGAAGACACTGCCCCTCAGTCATCCATGTCACAACCCGATTTGCAGAGCACGCAGCACTCCAAAGTAGCTGTCAAAGGCATGCGCAAGGCTTTATGTCAGCTGATTTATTGTAAGCTTGGGGCTACATTCGACTCTCGATAACCCCGCCACCTCCTTCAGGTTCGTTCCCGCCTAGGGTCCGTTCCCGCCTAGGGTCCGACACTTTTTTACCTCAATTTTTGAAGTCTTTTACTACTGAGACCCGCGCTTCTCTATAAACAGCCACCCTATTTTGAAAGTAGGGTGGCAGGTTATTGAGAAGTTTTAGTAACAAAAGTTTTAACATTTTAAAAAATGATCGGCGAATTGGAATTTTGCGATATTTTGTACTAGACTAGGGTTGGCATTTGTCCGGACAAATAGAAACCTGGACAATTGTCTAATAGAATTTATTAAAACTTCGATAAAACAGGGGTGTAGGAGGCTTGATAATTTTAATAGCATTCTGTAAATTACCTTAAAGGTCAATGCTAGAAATCCTCTTGCTAAAATATAAATTCAGAAACACTTTTTAAAGTTTTCTTAGAGATATTAAGAATAAATTTTAAAAAAGGGTAACCAGCACCTCCAGTACAGTTAACTTTCCAATACAGTGCACGGGAGTACGGGTCCCTCCTGATTAGTAATTTTTTACTAATAAAAATTTACTAATCCTATTTGTCAAATTTTTTGACAGCCGGACAAATAGGCCGGACAATTGTCCTATTTGTCCAGACAATTGTCCATCACCCAACCCTATACTAGACTGAAGTGTCAAAAAGTCAAAAATTGAGGTAAAAAAAGTGTCGTACACGAGCTTGAGGGGGTGTTGGGTCATCGAGAATCGACTGTATTAGTATTATTTAGTCGGTTTGCACGTGTTTTGGTTGGTTTAGGTTGGATAGACTGCATCCAGTCTACACTGTCTGACCAGATGCGCCCAAACGTCCTGTATGCTGCTACTAATGAATTGTGTAAGTGAATTTTTTTCCGAGCGAGACTTGTGGAATTTCACATGTAGGGCTGTGCAGCTGCAGGCACACATTTCGCAAAACCCCGCAATCCACACAATATTTGGGGCTTATCGACACCCCGCAACTCCGCAGCAGAAAATTTTACAACCATGCACCCTGTCCCTGGACTTAGAACTTTTTCCTTTATAATATCCCGCAACTCACACTTTGTTGAATTCACAGATATATATACATGCCCTGAAGGCACGATAAAAAAAACTGCAGTCAAATTTGACCCGCAAAAATTTTGGCATTTTGGATGGTAAACTCCCAACTGGCGGCCATCAACTGGCGGCCATCACAACCTATACCCACCAAATACAAGCGGATACGTACAATAGTTCCATGCCTGTGAAAAGTAACCGATAGTTCCCCGCCTGTATAAAGGGGACAATTGTTCCCGGTTCTTATAAAAAGACCATTTTTACCTCGCTCACATAATAGATATGATTTTTTTGACTTCAGAATTTTAATTTATCGAACTATAACTGACTAAATAAGTCAGTTATAGTTCGATAAATTAAATAACCTTCCCTACTCGCCCGATGTACGTCAGTTCTCCCCGTTTTTATTTTGGCTTAGGCGCAGGGTAGACCAGCGTATGTTAGGACGGAGTCAAATATGTTAAGAAAAACATTTTATAAAAAACAGGCCTTTTTAAAATACCCTCACATGGATACCTGAGTGCTACTCCTTAGGTATAACGTCCTAAATATCACCATCTCCTTATCACTAGTTAATTACTTAGGTAGGCGCCGGCGCTTATCGACGCCGGCGCCTGTGCAACTTCTTGAACTGACCATACACCAGTGTACCTTTAAGTTGTTGGGCTACTAGCTCGTAGTTATAGTAGCCGCCAGTTAGAATGGCCGCCAGTTGAGGGCCGCCAGTTGGGATGGCCGCCAGTTGACCCTCGTGCTTTGGGATAAGTCCAGATCGAGTCTAAACTCAGCCGAGACTCAATAGTTTTTTTTTCTTCTCTTGGGAGAATTTGACGAGGCAAGATCGTCAAAAAAGCTCGGTGCTATAGGAAGGGAAATCTCTATTAGTTGCAAACCATAGCCTTGATCATCTTCAGATCTTTTTCGGGCATAAAATCGAGTAATGAGGTCTTGTTGCAAGTATTTTCGTCTATATGTGTCTTAAATTTTAGATTCTTTGACGGAAGAGGCTGACCTTGAGATGGCCATGCCGGAAGCTACCAGATGGAGTCCTCGCCAAAGCTCATATGGTAACACACTTGCAAATAAATTCGTATCTACAATGCAGTTCCAAGCTAACATTCGGTTCAGGCGTCACAGACACACGACCTGAGAAAGACAGAGCTGCTCAATCAGACAGACAAAACCCCACCAAGGAATTTGCCCCTTTGGAAGAAATAGCTAGACGCCTTCTTTTTGGATTGAACATGGCCAAGAACTTTTTCTTATATCTACAGGTGCCTGAAAAGTGCACTGATGAAGAGGACACACTTTTTAGGTTCTATATCGAGACGGTGATAACTTTTTTATTTATCAAAACTTGTGATTAATAAGATTGGAATGTTCAGGTTTTGTCGACTTGGAAAAGGAAACACAACAATGATGTGGGTTTCGTGTTTGCTGTGTTTTGATCTCATTTTTTTTAGAAATCAAACGATGAATGGCACTCGGTATGTTTTTTGACAAATTGAAAAAACTGAGATTAGCCTTTCAAAACCGAATCTCGGATTTTGGGAAAAGGTCAAGGTATTGATCTCAAAGTTTAAAAAAGGACATTTGTGTAAAGAAGAACATTTTGACCTTTTTTAAAAGATAGGGTGATTTTATCGGTAATTTTGTGCCCATTTTAAAGCAAAAAAATGGTTTCGACTAAAATTTCAGAATTAAAAGAGATTTGGGGTGTCAAGAAAAGACAAATCTTTTTCAAAAAACAGATCGACACCTTGGATAGAGTTAAAATGTTCCCACTTAGGCTTGGAGTCAACTGTAGAAAAAAGGATTGTCTAAATACAGAAAAAATAATATTCATCTACGAATGGCATTAACAATCGGAAACCCGAGTGGCGGTCAATACCTCGTTGGACTCAGGATTTTACGTAGATTATTTTTCCAAAATATATGTACGGATGTTTGCACTGGTCAAGTGACCCAAGATCCGGTTTGAAATAGACAACCATTTAGTCGGTCATTTCAAACCGGATCTTGGATCACTTGACCCTTCCAAACATCCGTACATACATTTTTGAAAAATAATCTACGTGAAATTCTAAGTCCAACGAGATATTGGCCGCCGCTCGGCCTTACAAGTGTTTAAAAATGATTCAACCATGCTTGAATGAAAAACACTATAGGCAATAAGTACTGGACAGATTGATTTACGGCATCTTCTCCTACAGATATTTTAGATTGTCTCAAATATTTTGTCTAAATAATGGTCCGGTAAAATTATTATGAGGAGGGTTTGGGGGGAGGGTATGGTGGGTTTGGTGTTGACGCGTTGAGGTATTAGAGGTTACATCGAACCGCCTTCAAATTTTTTATTTGAGAAATATTATCGTAAAATTAACTTTAAATGTGCACCAAAGTATCAAGCGCCTTCAAATTTCAGGTTTTGTCGATATGCAGAGAAAAGTCGAGAACGCTTTTAGCCGAACTCATAGCTTTTGTCCTGTTCCCAGCCCAAATAAAAGGGCAGGCAAACTTGAACCCCAAGGACGAGGAAGGGCATAAGACAGCTGAACAGGTCAAAGATAGCCTGAAGACTAGTCTGCCTTGGGTGCTTAAACGAAGACTCATTACCGGTAGTGTAGTTGTACTTTAGTCACACAAATAATTCATACCTGAAAATCAATCTAGTTCGCTATTTGACCAAGGAAATCTCGCAGAATCGCTCTCATATAGTTAACTTACTGGAAGTGGATTTGGTTAGTCAATTTGGTGCTTCTTGTTAAAAGACCTTGCTTTTGCGCTCAGCGGTATGTCCAAAATTCGAATTGGCGGAGGACAATTCTCTTTTATCTCACACTGTACTCTTTGAGTTATTCAGAGCCACTCGAAAGAGTACAACGAGAGATGAAAGAGAACTGTCCCCTTCCAATTAAAATTTTCGATATACCGCTGCGCGCAAAAACCATGGTCCTTTAAATTGATGTTAATGGATCAGATTTTCTGTTTCTAGGACTACCAGTACGCCATGAAAATAGCACTGCATGAGCTGGCCCTACTGCCTAACATTGTTCAAAAGTATTCTCTTGGAGAATATGACGGAGAATTGGAGCGGATGATACGCTTTTTGCGCAGCATTCAAATTGAATCTCCATTGGCTAATCTCACAAAAGGTATTTTAACAAAAACTGTGAAAAAATGCTTTACAGTAGAGTCCCAATATACGCAATCTTTAAAACCCCAATTTTGGAGTCTTTTGCAAAAATTTGTTTGTCAATCTAATCCAACAAATCCAGCAAAAGACTCCAAAAATTTGGGTAAAAAACCTTTCAGACCCGCAAGTGAGGGGTGCGGTAATGCGGCGATTTTTATATCGGAATTTGACTGTAGCATAAGACAGGATGTGTACAGTCGCTTCTCGATATATCGGACCCCCAAAAAGTTCGTTACCGCCTAGGGTCCAACACTTTTTTAGCCCGATTTTGAATTCTTTTGCCAGTTGTCTTTGGCTGGTCTAATCCGAAAAATTGCAAGGATTCTGATTTCACCAATCATTTCTGAATATTGTGAAAGTCTTGCCGAAAAGACCCGCGCCTCTCGATATAACCACGGGGTTTTAAAGTAGGCAGTTGGTGACTATTTCTCAAATTTCGTGGCGCAGTGGTAAAGCGGTTGACTTTGAAATTCATATGTCGCAAGTTCGACCCCTGCCAGAGACACTTTTTTATTTTGACCCTTTTTCTTTGGAAAATGGCATTCCTAAACCCAGAAAAATGCCAACAATCCGAATATATTTTTTCCAGAGTACATTTTCCTATGTTTTCATGCTTGAAATTGGGGGTTGAAATGCAATTTATAAAGCTTTAAATTCATCTATTTTTCCTCTTTCTTTTGCAATTTCTAACACAATTTTTTTCGTGACACAATTTTATTGATTAAAACATAACAAAGTAACAGCTAAACAACAACATCAACATCAATTGGAATAAGATCGGACGAAATTTCTTTGTCGAAAAGAGCGTTCCTGAGGCAGCTTTGTTGGAAGATCTTCACTATAATTTTGTTGGCATCCCGCATTGATGCAAATCGAGTTTCGTCCTTGTTCACTTGGTGGTGCGTTGCTTTGATCGGCTGCTCAGACATCAGGCCCCAGAACTTCCAACGCTTCATAAACTGCGGGACATGATGGACATCCAATAGAAGTTGGTATGAAATGGATCAAACAAGCATTACGCAAACTTTTACAGCAGACTGACCCTGAAGACGTCATAGTATTGGTGCGCCAGCTGCTCGAATTCCACGATCTCTGCGTCGGCGAGGAAAGAAGACTTAGCAAATCCTTGGATCCAGCCCAGCATCTGGAAGAGTCTGAGAAGAGAGGCGCAAACGGAGATTCTTTCACGACTACTGTCATCTTTGGCGGACCTTCTTCTGTTAGGAGTTTGCGAAGATAGTTACCTGAAAGCGTTTCAAAGCATGGAAAAAAAACAAAGTATTACCGGTGAACTTCTGAAACCAGGCCTTCTTGTCCGCGCCCAATTCTTTGTAGATTTCTTCGAGCTTCTTCACCAGGTTCTCTCCACCGATTTCTTTCGCCAATTTCTCCAGAATTCTGACGAGATCTTGCCCGAAGCCTTGAATGACATGCAGTGACGATGGAATGACATTTTTATTGATGGAATGACAGTTGAATGTCGTGACGGATTTGAAACTGCGATTGAGTTTTGTTCGTTCGTGCGGCTTGAGATTGACGTTGTCCTTGGCTGAAACATGTAAACTTGTAAATAAAGAAAATTGTACACGAAAAGATTACCTTGGAAGTCTGTCGCAGCCAGTGTCATTGAGTGAAGAGTCCTCCCCGAAAACAGATCCACTTCCTTGTAGTTGCTGAGCTTGGCTTCGCACAAGAGGCATAGATGAGTATTGTTCGGACCAAGATGACCATAGAGAGCGCACAAGAACCTGGAATTAGCAATTGAAAATCTAACCGTTCACACCGAATTCACCATTCCACCGCCATCGTATCCATCTGTCCCTCAACTTTAAATGAGACTTTTTTGATCTGCTTCAGTGATCCATTTCCGCTAGTGTTAGGGCGGGTCGGGTAACCTGCGGGTAAACCCGGAACCCGAACCCGGAAATTGTGGAAAACCCGAACCCGAAACCCGTTTATTCACATCTGAAACCCGCGGGTTACCCGTTGTCGATTTCTTAAAAACCCGTCGGGTAACCCGATCACAAATGGTTGAATTGTTTAAAAATTAACACAATTAAAAAAATAGCACTCATTTTTGAAAAAAATTTTGCCTTTGAACTTTGTTTTTCTGTCGCTGGTGTTTGTTCTGCTTGTTCTGTCTCTGATCTATGTTTCGTTTATCGTTTCACTTTTTAGATGCATAGCATTTGGCGGATCAATCTTTACGAAAGGAAATCGACGGAACAGGGCAAGCAGTCTGATGTTGTCGTGTGCAAGGCCTGCCGAGAAAACAATCAGAAGAAGTGAGCTGAAGATTTCTGATGGAAGCGTTCTACTCTTATTCGGCATTTGAAGCAGCATGAGGAGTACAAGCAGAAGTTCGACATGCTAGAGGACAAATCCGAGAAGTGTTGGCAATGGAAAGATTCGTCGTTCGCCCATCAGGTTAGTAGTACTTACTTAGTACTTCTTTTGCGTTGATTGATCTTTATGTGTATTGATTCAGGTGGATTGAGCTCTTTGGACAAGAGAGTGATAAACTACGTTGCTGAAAACTGCGTCTCCTTCAACTCAATCGAATCGCGCTCTTTCATCTCTCTGTTCAGCAGCACCAATTCAAGTGAGCAACTCAAAAAGCGACAGCATTATTCTGAGTACGTTCTTCCGCGAGCCTACGAAGCGGTCACCAGTCTGTTCAAGTCAAAGCTGAACATGTGCCAATCGCTCTCATTCACAACGGATATCTGGACGTCGCAGTCAGGTCACTCATTTATCAGGTAATTTACTTTTGGTTTAACCGTTTTGCTTTTGGTTTAACAGTTTTTCATTTAGTCTAACCTCTCACGGAATTGACGCTGAATGGAAAAGAGTCAAGTACGTTCTTGCGATTCGGGAACTTCCAGGAAGCCACACCGGAGCAAATATCAACAGGGCCATCGAGAAGATCTTGGAAGAGTGGAACATTCCGAGGAGCAAATGTCACGTCTTTCTTCGAGATGGAGCGGCGAATATGAAGAAAGCTTTTGAAGGTAACTTCAAATGTTGTTTGGTTTTCAAATGTGTATTTAAACTGTTTAGGATCGTTCGAACATGCCGACTGTGCTGCGCATAAGATCAATCTTGCTGTCAAGGCCACCATCATGTCCGGAAGTCCGTCAATCGAAGAGTGCCTTAAGAAGTGCCGATGCATCGCGGGTCATTTTGGCGGGTCTCGTGGATCTCTTGCAAGGGGTCATCTGCGAGATATTCAAAAGGATCTTCAACTTCCAACGAACAACATCATACAGGTAATAATTATTGATAATAAACTGATTTACTTTCTCTTGCTTAAGGACATTGCGACTCGGTGGAACTACACTTCGGCGATGGCGGAGCGTCTCATTCAACAAAGAAGAGCAGTGGAAATCTTCTTCGGTCGTCACGAGCCTGCAATCGAAGCTCTCAGTGGAACCGAATGGCGAATTCTCAAACAACTTATTGATCTTCTTGAGCCAGCGGATGCTTTACAAGGGATATGTGTAAAGAAGATTCTCACCTTGGACTTCAAATCGCCATCTCTCGGATGCTTTTGAAAGAAGTGAATGAGGTAAGCGTGCCGGAGCTGCAGAATGAGAAGTCTCTTTGATGGCGAAGATCCAGTCGAGATTTAATGTGTTGGAGTGTGACAAGTTAGCCTTTTCTTACTAATGTTCATTTTGTTTTACTGCTTTTCAGAAATTACGGGTTAGCACTCTTTCTCGACCCGCGATTCAAAGACCGATGCGTTGTGGACAGCAATGAATTCCGGCATTTGATCAAGCAATGGCTCGCAAATGATTATCAACCGATGGAAGAAGTGCAACTTGAACAAATCACGGATGTTGCAACAGTTGTGGATGAGCCGGCTGCGAAGAAACCGAGAAGTCTTTTTGCGCGTCAGGTGAATATCAACCAGGAAGAGGGAAACCCGCGCCCGGCTAATACATGGATGCAGAATATGGAGTTTGTAAGTAATTGAAATGTCTTTAGTCGTTCGATTAATGATACATTTCCATTTAGGAAATCGTGGCCTATAACGCTGAGAAGCCTATCCCGTTGGAGTCGGATCCGCTCATCTACTGGCAGAAGAACGTGGTGCGCTTTCCAGTGTTGTCCAAGGCAGCTCTTCGTTACCTATCAGCTCCCTCTACGTCCCAGCCAAGTGAGCAACTTTTCAGTCACGCCAGAGATGTGTTCCACTACAAAAGAAGCCAGCTGGATCCCTTCAACGCAGAGCAACTCATATTCTTGAACAGATCTCTTCATGATGTTAACTTTACTTATTGAAATGTTGTTAATTGTTTGATTTGTGCGATATTTTCAATAAAATTGCTAAAATTTTTGTTTTTGAGGAAAACCCGCAAACCCGCGGGTAACCCGGAAATATATTTGCGGGTTACCCGGAACCCGTGTTTGGCTGAAAACCCGAACCCGGAACCCGTGCGACCCCCCATTCCCCAACACTAATTTCCGCTGAGAATGCACTTCGAAGCTCCGCAGCTTTGTCATCGCCTTCGTTGATGTGTGCACGAAAAGATCCTATTTTAGGACCAAAATGTAGCCCTGAGTCTCTTCTTTCAGATAGACAGAGGACATTAAAAAATGACATAGGAGAAAAAAGTTAGAGCCATTTGAAGCCCTATAAAAGAGCCCTTTAAAAAAGAATGCATACCAGAGTTTCTTTACGCGGTTGGCCTCAGTTAACAAAACTGTTCAAACTTCATCTTTTTGAGTATTCAGGTACCCTGCTCCGAAGGTTTACCTTGGCCCCCCAAGGCGAAAAGCCAAATTTTTGGTAATAAAAAATTCAAAAATGGTCGGCCATGCCCTAAATACATGTTTTCTTAAACACCAAAAAAACATCATTTTAGGGTGTTTTCGAAGGACTCCGAATAACCCAGTCCGACCAAAACTATTGCAGTTTTCAGAAACGATTGGTGAATCCTTGCGATGCTTTGACTAGACTAGCCAATGACAACTGACAAAAGAGTTCAAAAATCGGGCTAAAAATGTCGGACCCTAGGCAGGAACGAACTTTGTGGGGTCCGTTATATCGAAAGGCGACTTTATTACGCATTTTAAAAATTGTAGATGAAATCAGTTCATTAGCCTCTGATGAATTCTTACTCGTGCATTCCTATTACCAAAACAAATGCCAGTTCTGCAACCAATGTGAGATTACTAGTTGGCAATTTAAGCTAAGACAAATATCACCCTTAATGCATTTAGTGTTGGCCAAAGCAGGCATGATTTGTGACAAGGAGAACGCTTTGATCAAATTCACTAGTGATGTAAATTATGCTCTTCATCTACCCTTTTAGTATATGCAAAATTTTCAGAAAGCAATGACTCTGACCTGTGAAATAGCCGAGTACCAAAACATACCTAGGAGAGCTTTTATTCAGTGGCGCAAGGATCTGACCAACCAACTGGCCAAAGCTGGAAATTCTCTAGCCCATTTTGTGGTATAATTCAAAATTTTGGCTTTTTCTTGACTCTATTGAGTATTGCAGCGAGAGTTCTGCCACCCACAAGCAGTGTTCTTCGACCCCAACTCCTGGCCTGTAGGTCATTCGCTGGACACCACCGAAAATCCGTGTAGAGAGCGACGCAGACTTAGGCCCGACCACTACCAATTTCCCACGAAGTTTTTGAAAAAAGATAAAAGAGCTGTTGTGGAAAAAACTAATTCATTGATCAGCCCACTGGAATTTGCTGGTACTTTAGAGTTTATTTTATCCCCTTTCTATCTGAAGACAGATAAATAATTATTTCAGCAAGACTTCAAAAACCAAAAAACACTAGACCATGTGGAAGCAATTAGTCAAGTCAGATTAAGTATATCAGCCACTTTGTTGAGAACTGCTTTTGAGTGTTCTGGCGAATTGTGGTTTCAGACTTAAAGCTATATTTTTGGGTGAACATGCCAAATCCACTCAGGTATTCAGTATTTACCTTAAAAATGACGAACCAATCTAAAAACTATTTTGCAGAAAGGCTTTATCCACGCTCCAGTCACCTATTCCTGGTCTTTTGAACAGGTGCGTGAGATACACAGCCGCTTTTGTCAGCTCAAAGACACTGCTCTGGAGCTGTTTACCACCACTGGAGATGCTTTTTTGGTGGTTTTCGCCACAACTCAGGTAGCAATTACTGCCTTTTTTGCTACTGTTTTTTGAAATGTCAAGGTTTTCTAGCAAAGAAATGTGCTACTAGAGCAATTCAACTCTATGGGCTTAGGCCAGTTGATTGTGGACCACAAGGCGCAACTGCAAACAGCCACTCAGATGTGGAGAAGGGATGTGATTACTAATTTTGAGTAAGTTTGCAGTTGTGTATGCACCTTCCTTGTGCATAGAAATTTTGACCACCTGGTCAGCCAGAATTTTTTTCTCGGTCAGACAGGCATTAGCTTAAACCCTATTTTCATCGCTCCTCTTTACTACGCAATGAGAAGCTCAGGATGGCCCGTGCGCACGCCTGGATAAGATTTAGAAGCCAGTTAGAAACGTTTTCTTAAATATGATATCAGGCGTGGTAGGCCAGACTCAAAAGTGTATACAAAACGGTGTTGACGTTTCGCCATTTTTTTGCAAAAAAATGGCGAACTGCTAATTTTGCCTTGCCCGCCTCCTGTTGATGTTTTTCAACTTTTTGTGTTTGTGATGTTGTGTTGTTCTGAACCACCTAATGTGGTCAAAAGACATTTTTTTCTTAAAAGAGTAGAAAGCACATGGTTTTGCATTCACATTTTAGTATCTGCTTTAGTAATTCCCGATGAATGTCTGCAATTGGACCAACGAAGATGTTTGCTCTTGGATCAACGAAATTTGTGATAGAAGGCTAAAGCTAAAAGAAGTCGGAGCGAAGAGGTAGATTAGCGATCTATTGTCACACTATTTGAAATTTTTAGTAGCTGCGAGGATGTTACTTCCATTTCAGTCAAGCTGTGATTCGTAATGTCAGAACTATTGGTCTCTTCCCACTGTAACCTTTTTTTGTGACAAGAAAAGCACAAAGTTTAACGCTGCATTTAAGAAACTTATGCAAAACTTGTTTTATCAATTTGCAACGTATTTCGATTTGGAGTGGTTAAGCAAGCCTTTGCAGCTTTGGAACTTCAATCGCCAATCTATCCGAACTAACAATGCTTGTGAAGGGTTTCATTCTTTTCTGAAACGGTTACAGCTTTTTTATTTGGGCACTTTTTATTATCATGTTTTAGTCGTCCGGTTTCCTTACGAAAGCCAGGATATGTGCGTTTGTTCCACCTTATATACACGAATAAAGCCCGATCTAAACAGTAGCTGGAAGAAGTCAAAACAGAATACAGAAATTCCGTCCATTTCCATTAAATTTACTCAAAATCATTTTGAAGTTGTGTTAAGTGTATAATTGTTTAGTGTATGTCGTTTTTGTTGTTGATTGTGTTATCTTGATAGAATAAAATTTGGGTAAAAAAATTTTTGGTTCATGGATTATCCAGGAGAACTGACATTAGATTAAAGAAAAATGTTTGAATTAATAAGTAAACTTTTCAAGTGTCCGCACAAAATTGACCGGTAGAGTTAGTAAGGTTTCGGGGTGAGGGTTCGGATTCGTAATTGGAAACGTAGCTTAAAACTGATATAATGATCACCACTAGTCGTTTACAAATGAATTAAGAAAAAAAATTTTTGCGAAAAAAAAACCAGGGAACCAAGGCAAAATTAGCAGTTCGCCATTTTTTGCAAATGCAAAAAATGGCAAAAACTCTTTTTACCTACAAAACTGCCTAGAGGAAAAAACTGTCTTCTCGAAAATTGTTGCTAAATTTTCTTTGTTTCTGACTGGTCGATCCTTGTAATAAAATTGTCACAGTCTTAATAAATTATTCAAGGGCATTGTATGAAATAATTAAAATCGAAGCAGAAATATCCATTAATTAACAGATATCTAATGGTTTTGAACAAACTGGCTGGTCGATCATTTAATGACCTGATGCAATACCCTGTGTTCCCTTTTATTCTCTCGGACTACGCCTCGGCTATCATTGACCTGACTTGCACTGCTTCTTACAGGTAGCTATTTTTATTGGTCAAGTCCACGCCTATATGAAAATGGCTTGCAGAGACTTAAGCAAACCTATGGCTATCCAAGACGCCAAGATGGAGCCCACCTACATCCACAACTACAACTATAGTGCTGAGGAGTTTAAACGGCATCATGGTGGCACTGGTTTCTCCTCACCTGTCCGCTTCGGGGCCTACCACTACGGCAGTCATTACTCAAATACTGGAATTGGTAACTTAGTTTTAAAATCTCGAAATTTCGGTTTCCAGCTCTACTATCCTACACCATTTTTAGTTGCTCACTACCTAGTCCGAGTGTCCCCTTACACCAATGTGGCTCTGGAATATCAAGGTAATATTGCTTTTCAAATGTGCTTGATTATTTTTCATCGCAGACAACAACTTCGACATTCCCGACCGTCTGTTCAACTCCATGGAGACCACTTGGCGATTGTCCAGCTCTGAGTCTACCACTGACTTTAAGGAATTGATACCTGAGTTTTTCTTCTTTCCTGAAATGTTCAATAACTTGGAAGCGCTGGATCTGGGCATCAGACAGGTTTTTTACAAAAAAAAAGATTTTCTAACTTCGATTTATACACTATTTTTGAACATTAGAATGGTCGGCCAGTGGATGATGTTATTTTGCCCAGCTGGTGCCCTTCGAACAATGCTAGATTGTTTTGCCTGATACACAGGTAATTTACGAAATTAAGTTTTGCAAGCTTAAACTGCGGTGTTTAGGCAAGCTTTAGAGGTAACTGAAAGTTTCTCTGAAGTTTAGCTGCTAATATGCGCAATTTAGTCAAGCGTCGTCACAGCGAACCTTCACCTCTGGATAGACCTTATTTTTGGTTTTAAACAGAGTGAGAACAGGCTGTAAAAGCAGTCAATCTTTTTCATCCAGCGGTAAGCCAATATTGTGAAGATAAGCAAGGGTTGAGTACATTACGCGACATTTTGTGTTTTTCATTAAAAAGCCATAAAAACTAGGCATGTGCACAGGCCGGCACAGACCTTAACTTTTAAAATGGCCTGCAAGCCAGGACGGCTTTTCGGAGGAAGGCCCAGAAAGTTTGTTGACTATCAAAATGGTCATACTTTTTTGCATCTGATTTACTTATTTTTGCAAATTTCTTGAATCAGCTGCAAAAGAAGTATATCTAGAGTAAATAATAAAATAAAGAAGTAAAAAGAAAAAGGTATGCCCATCAAAAATTTATTATGAAATTCGTTAACTATGTAAAATTTGTTGACTATGGGAAAGACGGGCCGGGCGAAATATTTTTTTGAAAAAACGCCAATAGTACGGCCCGTGCACATGCTTGATACAAAGTAAGTAAGCCCATAAATTATTACAGACCTACAGAGGCAGAGATCTAGAAGGAGAAAGTGGGAGTGATGAATTGGTCAGTCTTTTGCCAGTATCTAAGTTCTTCAACTCTATACAAATTTTTTCTTTAGTCCATCTCAGCCATCAGAACAATGGTGCGTACTTACGGCCAAATGCCTCTGAATCTATTTGCTAGCCCTCATTTGCCGCACCTGAATGCGAGTAGATCTAGTCCACTGAGCAACAGCAGCCACCATTCCAGACATTCCCCTTCCAATGGAAGACCTGGGTCAGCTGGAAGTCGCAGCACTCCTACTATACCATCACTCCTTAGATCTGTGCATGGCTTAAAATGGGGAGACTTTGTTGGCGGTCCTGAGATTGAGGACAAGTACTACTCCTCTCTCAGCACTGTATTTAGTCTAGACAAATCGGAAAGGTAGGAAAATAGATGAATATTAAGTTATTATTAGAATAATTGACTTCTGTTGCAATGCAGAATTAACCATTTGGCCAGCCTTTACAAAGATGGACTAGAAATATGCTATGGAATCCCTAATTCTGCGAAACTAATTGTGGATTATAAATCAGACAGGAAAGGTAATCTTTATATAGTATTTGGGCTGAGTAAGTAACGCTGTTTTTTGTTTCTTTTTAACTTTTCTCAAGCTAGGGTCGATGTGTCACGCTAATTCTTTATGTAATCAGTAGACCTGAGTGTGTTCTTTCGATCGTGATATCGTAGAGCATCGCGTAATGAGCTGGTTTTTGAGCATTTAGACATTTAGCATTGAAATTGGCCAAATACGAAATATGTAGCATGAAAATTTAAATCTTTGTTGTCTCGAAAAGAATCCAAATTTATTAGTCAATTTTGAATTTTGAGAGCTGAACCCATCTATTGTTAGAATTCAGGTATTATCAGCTGAAAAAAACTGATACCCGACTGCCCCAAATCCACCCATAACCACCCAAAACATCCCAAACCATTTTATATCAACCTAGATCACGCTAAAGCCCCTTCTAACCACTGAAAATTTAACCCAAACCACTAGGATTATTCCCAATCACTTTAAACCGCCCAAAAAATCCCTAACCACCCAAATTCAATGGTTCACCAGTGGTCAGTTGCTTGTCTTCAGCCAGATGGTCTGCAAGCTTGTCTTCCGCATTGTTGCTTGCTTAAAGTTTTGCCCAGAGTCGGTCTATTTAACAATAAATTATTGAATGACGATATAGAACCGCTAGCAACTTAAACTTTGTTTTGTGCACAACAAATTCAGGTTGAGACGAACTAAATTTAAAAAAGAGCTACAAATTGATGCTGAACGTTATGAAGTGTGAACGTTATATGGGATGTCCTTTTGTTCTTATTTCAATCAGACCAACCAAAACATTTTTTTGGTGAACGTTATGAGCAGTGTGGTAAAGTCCGGTGGCGGTGGCAAATTTTAGGTAGCCACCGGTGGCGGTGGGTGGCAAACACAGCGGTGGCGCTGTTGGTGGCTAAGATTTTTTAAAGAATTTTTGAAAATTTTTCGATTTTTCGAAGATCTCGCTTAATAATTTTTGCATAATAAGAAATACTATTGAACACAACGGTTTATATTAGGGTGGTGCACGGTCGGTTAACCGAACCGGACCAGTTTTTGCCCAATTAACCGAAACCGAAAACCGGGTACGAAAAAATGCGGTTAACCGAAAACCGGGTACAACAAAATTCCGGTGAATTTACGACAAAAATATCGAAACCGAGTTTTTTTCCGGTTAACCGACCGAAGCGAAACTAAAAAACCGTAACCGAAAACCGGGTACGCTAAAATGCGGTTAACCGAAAACCGGGTAGTGATAAATTAACCGTAACCGCACCACCCTAGTTTATATCATCAAACGACAAAACAATAAGCTCAAACATTTTATTCAACCCAATTTTGATTTATGAACAATATTGTTTTTTTTAATTTACTGCGCTTCCCTTATTATTTCAGTCAAAATATCGCGAACCATTTTCTTGAAATCTGCATAGTTTATTGCATCTGGCTTCACAGCAACAACATTTGGATTGCCTTCCCACCAAGCGACGACGTGGTCAGCGACTACAGAGAGACCGAGGAAGCCACAGGAAATTTAATTAGTATAAAAAACTCGGCTTTAAAGAATCGCCCAAAGATGCTCAAGAAGAAAGTGGCTCATTATTTGGATTTGGAAGTTTTCTATCGGAAAAGGTATCTGTTGATTCGCTCGAGCAGGAAATATCCGCTTATTTTCCAACTGTGTCTGAAGGTTCGGTTAAAGGAAACTCATTCGATTTCCTGTTCCAAAACAAAGAGGTAACAGCTTTTTTATAAAACAGTTAGCTTTCGAAAATGGCTCTAATTATTCTTGCATCACCGTAAACCTTAGCGAGTGTGGAAAGGCTCTTTTCTGGTGTGACATTCAATATCGCTGGAAAGGAAACACAGCACCCGAACTTTTGAGAAAAACGAGTTCTTCTAAACTATAAAAAGCGTTTCATTGGACTTTAATTTCAACTTTTGAATATAATAAAAGTAAAAATTTGTTGCTATTTTGAGTTTTTGAAATTTTCGCGCCTTTCCGGAAGTGGTGTATTCTGGTGGCAGCCACCGACACCGGTGGCGGTGGCGGTGGCTGCCACACTTGCTGGTGGCGGTGGCGGTGGTGATGGCGGTGGCGGTGGCGGTGGTGGCGGTGGCGGTGGTGGTGTCTTTTTTGAACTTTTACCACACTGGTTATGAGGGGTGATCGTTACATACTGTTTTGACTGTAAAAGCAAAATTAGTAGACTAAAAACCTAGCCCGCATAAAATCAAAGGTTTCTATCGCCTTGAATAAATATGGTAGAGTCGAGCCTGGATATAATGGCTAGGAAAACTTTGTAAAAAACTTCTCAAACGTAAGTTTGTCAGAACGAAACTTCTCAATTTCTTCCTTGGTATCCCTGTTGTTTTTTTTCGGATTTTTTCCCCAAAAGTCTCAAAAACCATTTATTTACACTTTTTAAGCACTTTTCAGCAAAAAAATTGTTCCTGAACTTTTCACAATTTGTACTGCAGGGGGATCAAGACAAATTTCTGAAAACTTTCGTTTTGTAATGTTTCGTTTTTGAGAAAGTTCCCTTAGCCGATATAACAACTCCTATTTTCGACCTGAGGAGGACCTGGGAAGGTGTAGTTCGTGTTCTCTAACTTCATAAAATATTAGATAAATCTACAATTTCCCAATCCTTTGCAATGTAGAGTGCGCTGGTCTATGTGCAAAGCAGGCCAACCCTTGGCCGGGTACAAGAATCTGTAAAATTTTAGGGGACTTCTATATATGCTAAAAACATATATATACATACATAACATACATATAAAAATTGCATTAAAAATTTTTGGGAGAAAAAAATTCAAAAAAAATCAGCTTGGGAGAACAAGGCAAAATTTTTTTTGAAATTTTTGTACAAAAAATTTGTTTTTGCTAAAATCGGTACCTCTTTTCGGATAGGGCCAAAAATTCAACAAATCTTACACCCGATATAACGGCGCTTACAGCTGGTCCACAGTGGTGCCAATATATGTATCCAGGTTCGACTGTAATAGATTAGCAATTAAAATATTTCAGATGCTCTGCGAAGGAATTTTGAGCTGACAGTGAGTGCAATGCTGTCCTGGAGTTTCTCAGACAATGTGCTGAGAATAAGATCACTAGATGTGCCCAACTCTTCTTGGATCAACCTCATTGATATGCAGTCGTTGGAGGTAAATTTGCGAAACTAATACTAAAAAAACCATTACTGATTAAGAGATTAACTCAAGCCACCTTTTTTTATTTTTATGTGTTTGACATACTTACTGTATTTCGTCTAATTAGCGCACCAACCAAACACCCCACCTTCTCCTCTCTCAGATTCGTGTTCTTGGCATCGAGTTTTTGATGAACTTTTTGATCGCTTCTCTCAGGCAAGTTAGCACCCATTTTGTAGCTAGAAAGATGAACTATGAGATGATTGGTAACTTGCTTGAGAGAGGTGATCAAAAAGTGGATCAAAAACACAATGCCAAAAACACGATTTTAAATCAGAGGGGGCTAATTAGAGGAAATAGGTATATAATAAAATTTTGGTCACTTAGGCTGACGTCATTTTTTGGTCCTTCACTCATAAATCACCAAATAAATTTTCTGGCCATTAAAATTTGTCCGTTTCAGCTGGCTAAAGTCTCGTTCTCACCAAGCAATGACCTTTTGTACGTAGGCTTCAAATGTGGTCTGATCCGTGTCTACTCATTAGTATTCTCGCCCACATTTGTAAGCTATACATTTTCCATTTTCGCTCCCATTCCAAAATACTAATTTAGCGCAAATGGTCAATTAGCCTGCGATCAGAGCTGCTTGCTCATAAATGTACCATTACTTCACTGGAGGTGTCAGACGAGTTCCACATTCTTTATCCACCAGTATTGATGCCAAAATATGTGTCTGGGATTCGAACAGGTCTTTATTAAGCCGAACTACCTAAAATGTTGGTTCTCAAAAACTTGATTTAGACTAGAATTTGTTTGTGTGCTAACCCTCCGGCAACTTCCAACAATGCCGAGGAGACAGTCACTCTAAGCTGTATCTCACGCACTAACTGTAAGATTTTAGGAAAAGTATTTGCCTAAGGCTTTGCGCCGATGGCAACTGTTTGCAGGCCTTTCTTGTACTAGACTGAGAGATCAGGTTCGACAAAAGAGCCCAAAATAGGGTTAGAGTGTAGATTTAAAAGTTCTATCCCCTAAGTAACTTTTCGTGGCGACGGTTTAGCGAGAGTTAACTGTATAAACATTTTATGACCAGACTGAATAGTAGTAATAGGGTTGTCGTCTGCAATAGGGTTGTCGGAGCGCCGAAATCGACAGAAGTCGAAAAGTTTCATACCAAAAGCCAAAAATATAAATACATGTTCTGCCGCTTTTCACCTCCTCTCTCCAATAAGATTCAAAGTGTGTCTTGAACCTCTATTTTTGAGATGGGATAGTGTTATATCACACTAGCGCTGATAGTTTCACATTTCGATCTAAAGCCAAAACTATGAGCTAAGCGGATTGCTCAGAAAGGAAACCAATTTTTTTCATTTTTACTGTTTATAGCCGACATTTGTGTAGTGCTTCAGTCCGGCTTCAGCAGTCGAGTGGCCCTATTTACAGTGAATAGTAGTTTGGTGGGTGTACATGAAGAGAAACTAACTGTGACTAGCATTTGCATGACTAATCTGCCTGAAGGCACTGCCATAAATTCTCTAGCCATCGCTCTGCAGTCAGGAGCTATAAGGTGGCACTTTTGTTCTTTATTTGAAATAAATTGTATAATACTTGTTCTCAGACTGCTGGAAATGTGGACAATGACAGTAATCCGAACTATCTCTTTTCCAAATCATCACGACCCCATCATAAGGTTAGTCTTTTGACCTTTGAGCCATACTTTGTTTTCTTAGAATTTATAAAAAGCTAGGCATTTAAAATCGGCTGAAATACTCGGCCCACCCTGTTTTTGTTACATAACATTATACGCCATTTTGTGAAGCAAAGTCTTCTTTTCATAGCTGTTATTTGGCTTTCACAAGTTTACAATGCAATATAAATTTTCAGCCTTAAACAATGGAACTTTCAGTTAAAAGAAGTGAATATCTCCGACATACAGGGTGAACCAAATAACTGTACCATTTTTTTTTAAATTCTATTTTTTTTTAAATTTTCGTTGCTGCTTTTAAGAAAAGTGAGTTCTCATTTAGTATCTCAACCCTAGGTAGCTCCCAGGTAGCTTAAGCACTGTCATCGATTTTCCTGGGGGTATCGGTGGGACAAGCGGTTACGTACATTAATTTTTTAAAATTAGTAAAGATTTTTTGATACACCTTGTGGTTCAAACTAGTAGAAAGCTTGATTGAGTGTTAGGCATCACGTGAACATTTTGGCACTATGTTGTAGCACAGCTCAAGAGCTATAAAACCAGGGTACGTACAGTAGCGAGCAAAAATTACCCAAGCCGAAAATAAGCATAATTTTATTTCAATCACATTTAGTATCTTTTTTGGTTTTATAATTAAACTGTATATTATTTGAAAGCCATGAATCTTAGCTACTATTTGGCAGGTCAAACTCACTTTAGGTTACCTGAAGTGCATGAAAAAGTGTCATTTATAGCCAAAAGGCAGGGTTGTTGTTTGACCTCAAAATCAGAGCTTTAATATCCAGCCTTATGTTATTTTCTGAAAGCTTAATGATTTTCTACAAAGTGACATATCATCATTGTCTTAGGATGAGATACTGATATACGGAAGTTGAAAGACGTATAAAACCCCCATTTTTACCTTATTTAAAGCTATTTTCACGTCTTTCAACTTCAACATATCCGTATCTCTGTGCTGGGTCATCCTAAGACAATGATCGATCTGTCACTTTGTAGAGAAATCATTAAGCTTTCAGAAAATGCATAACACGGTAAATTTGGATATTAAAAATTATTAGAAAAGCTCTGATTTTTGAGGTCAAACAACAATTTTCCTTACATTTACCTTGTTTTGGCTATAAATAAACACTTTTATGCTTATGGTCAAAACTTTTTGCAGAATAACCTAAAAGTGAGTTTGACCTGCCAAATAGTAGCTAAGATTCATGGCTTTCAAATAATATACAGTTTAATTTATAAAAACCAAAAAAAGATACTAAATGTAATCGCAAAACATTTGGGTAATTTTTTGCTCGTCCAAAAATAAGGGTGGAACTAACTAGAACTCCAAATATTTTGAAACATGAATAATTGTTGAGCTCTTGCATATACTGTTTGGAAGGAGCAAAGCAAATGCTACGGATATGTCGTTTGGGACTTTCTATAAAGGGCGATATTTTCATTGAAAATAACAACTTTTTTAAAAATTATGATTTTTTTGCTCGCTACAGTAAATGTACTTTTTAAAAAGATTTGTACTTTTATTATTATTGATATTTACTAAAATCAATCCTCGGTTATCCGGCACCCTCGGTTATCCGGCACCTTAAATATACTTCGTTTGGCTGAGATTGGCTTATTCTCTGTCAACTGACACTCCAATATCCGGCGTTATCCGGCACCCTGAGACCGGTCTCCAGGGTGCCGAATAACCGCGGTTTGACTGTATTACTATTTTTGTTATTAAAATTTTTAGTCAAAACTTTTTTTTCGCCTAAAATGGCAATAAGCACTTTTTGACAAAAAATGCCCACATTGTACTTTTTGTGGCCAAATGTAGTTTATTTAAAATTTTGAGTTACGTACCCTGTATAAAACCCATTTCGCAAAATAGTTTTCGAAAGTGAGTATGTTGGGATATGGCATTTTGGAAAAATCGATTTCTTTAAAAAATGACCAAAAATCCGAAAAAATAAGCATTTGGCCATTTTTTTCTTAAAAAGCCATATCTCAACATTTTTGAATTCAAAAACTTTGCTGTAAAATGTGTTTTGCATCTCTTCACAACATTGGTTAAGATCTTACCGCGGTGTCTAATAGTCAAATCAAACTTTTGACCAGTTCAAGCAATATCCTGGATGTTCACTTTTTTACTTGAAGATCCATGTTAAAGGCTAAAATCAATTTTGTTTTGTGAAAATGTAAAAACTGAATAACAGAATCTCTGCAAATAATTTTCACAAAAATTTCTCCACAAAAGCAATCTGGCCACTCGAAATTGCCATTGCAGTCATCTAAGCTAAGAAACATAAACTAAGAAACGTAAATTAGGTTTTGCTTGTTTAGCATTCACTTCACCAACGAGTCACGTCGCTTGTATGCTGCTTTTGCAGGCGGCACAGTGGTGTGTTGGCAAGTGCCTTCCATGGCATCTTCTAGTGCTAAATACAAGCCTGTTTTCAAGATGCTTACTACCTAAACTACTTCTCAGTCACTTGCTCCCCTTTCAAAATGCAACAACTAATGTCTTATTATTTTTTACTATTCCTCCGATATTCCTCCGGTGAGAGCAACTGCTATTTTTGCTTTGACTGATACCATTTCTTCAATTCTAATGATTCACTTAGCCTTGTATTTGTGTTAGTGCCTTCATTGTTAAGCTAGACTATTTTTGATTTGCAGCACATTAAAACGGGTTTTATGTTGAACGAAAAGCAGTCAGAATAAATAATTAGAAGCTAAAGGGTGACACAAATAAATCACAGAATTTTTTTTAAAGCTTTTCATCAAGAACTTCCACACACCGGTAAAATCTCGAAAAAATTTTCAAGCTATTCAGCCAACAATTTTGATTAAGCTTCAGCCACAAAGATATTTTACTCAACAACCCTGGATCTCAATTTTCTAAAAAGCTTATCAAATGAAGTTATAAAAATTTTGACTTATAAGATCAAACAAGGAGCCTTATATTTACCTTACTTTGATTATAAATAGATACTTTTATGCTTATGGTCAAAATTTTGCAGAATAACCTAAAAGGAGTTTGACTTAATAGAAGCAAGATTCATGGCTTTCTTATAATATACAGTTTAATTTATAAAAACCAAGAAAAAAAGATACTAAATGTTCTATAAAGGGCAATATTTTCATTGAAAATAACAAATTTTTAAAAGTTATGCGTAATTTTTATTGCTCTATGCTATTGCTCCTATGCCAGCACCACGTTGATAAGACATTCCTTGAAAAGAGCTATAGCCGCCAAACTGATGAAAGTTTATAAACTGCCCGCTGCCTAACTGACATTGTTGCAACCAGTCGAGTTGCTCAGCATTAAATGGTATGCGCATTTTTTGATCGAAAATCTAGTATGTTTTTTCGTAAGTACATTTTTTCCCCCACAAAGTCATATCGTACGTATGATGAGACAAACTTGTCAGCATTTTCGCTGCACGATTTTTTTCAATGTTTCATTGAATGAAAGACCATGACATCGACAAAATACAAAATAAAGCGCGTGTTTACCGCCCACTGATAAAAATACCGATTGTAAAGCTTGCTTATTGTAAGAACAGGTTAAAAATGCTAATAAGTAATTCTTAAGATACACATTTACAGGCCGCCAAATGCCTAGAGAATCATAGTATTCGGCGTGAACTTCAGTGGGTACAAATATCACAACCCAGTGTTCTCCTAACTCTCCTGTAGGATGTGTTTCATACTAAGCATATGGATATACTTCTATATTTCCATACGATCTGGCAGGATAGCAGCTGAACCAAAACTTGCTGTGGTTTGGTCTTCCTAGCAGATCTGTCGATTTGCATATTATTCATTCTCAGAAATAGGGTGAGATCTTTTTAACATGCAGTGTGAGAGTGCAACTGCCAAATTCAAACAGGCTTTAATCGACCTGTAGGGTTTTTATGTCGTTGTCTATTTCGCCAACTTTCTTCACTAGAAGCCTGTTGTACTGAGAGCTTACTTAAATATCTTCAACTGCATCATTTGGTTTACTCTTGATATTCACGATGCGTAACAAGGGGGCTGTTGTGTCTCCAATCATTAGAGGTTCGATAAACCCTGGAGCGTATACAAATAAAGATGCAAGGCTTCCCTGCATATCAGGAATATATCGTGCCGTTTGCCCATTGTATAAAATAGATTCAGGAAAGCCTAAAATGTAAGCAAGCTGGTTTGACATCATTAGCTTGTCGATAAACCTTGGATCCAGATAAACATTAAATGCTGTTCATCAACAAAAAAGGTGAATTTAAGTACATGATCAACTGTTTATACAACTGAAATAACGTTCAGCTTTGTGTTCTTCAGAGTCACTTTAACTATCATTTAACATGTCATGTTCATTCACTGTGATTTTACTAGTAACCTTGTTTTCTTTTTACCTTCTGTAGTTGCTGTCTTTTTTAGGCTTCTGCTTAGCTAAGTAGCTCTTTCTTGCTCTTCAAGATTGCACTTTGTTTGATGAACCGTTAATTAACTCCTCAGTTCCTTTACATAGTGATTGAGACAAGCTTTTTTTTCTAAATCATGAGGATTTTTTTGTACAGTTTCTCCTCAAAAACTGCATCACTCACGCTCGTTTCAAAGCTGTCATTAACTATGGTAGGAAAGGTCACTTTTCCTTACCGTATGCTTTGGCTTAAAGCCTTGGAATGGTGTGTTCAAAACTTGGAGGAAGCTTGAATTGCCGAAAACAAGTGTTCCGATCTTATTCACATCATCCTGAACTTAGAATTTTACAACTGCAACATCTGCTGCCAGGCTGTTTTGCTCAACAAGAGCTTCTATGAAGAAATTACATCCAGAGAATACGCCCTTCATGGTATGCAGCTTTTTCTTTCAAGAATTAACTGATGAAATATTGAAAATTAAAAAAGCTCGTTACACTTTTAAAAAAAAAATTTTTAAAAGCAAAAATTTAGTGAATGCACATTTCTTTATATCTTTTGCTATTTATTGTTATTCATTTTTGTATTTTATTAAATAAGTAATTTGAAGAAGTTTAAAAATTCGTTAAGCAAAAGCGTAAGTCTTGAAGAATCAAATATTCAAATTTTTGTATGAAAAATGTAAATAAACAATTGAAATTTTACAAATTTCAAAATGTTAATTTTGTTTGTAATTAGCCCCAACAAAACGTTAAAAGACTGTTACGCAAAAGCCTAAAAGATTTGAAAAACATTAAGAACAAATCAAAATCATTTTGTTACAGGTGTCACGAAACATTTGTTGAACTAATGAAATATTAAAATGAAGGTTACATATTACATTTTAAAAATAATTGAAATTTTAAAAACGTTAATTAAAAAAGTTCAAATAAATCAAAATTCGTACAGGTTCTTCTGATAAGAACTGATGCAGTATCATGAATATGAATTTTAATAAGATTCGTGTTAATTGGCATTTTTATTCGAAAATCTGATAAATAATAGGGACTTAAAAAGAAAGATAAGAAAAGTTTTTTTATTTTGATTAGTACAGAATTGTATAAACATTTTTATATAAATGCTTTTAATATAAGTTTTTACACATTAATTGCAATATAATAAACGATACGTTTAAGCACGCAAGAGATGACTCTTAATAAGTTTGTGTCTTTTATTGCTAGGTGTTTTGTCAGTTAGCCAGGCAGTGGTGCACACTATTACTACTGCAAATCACAAACTTCAGCAAGGATCATCTGAATATACCATTATCACAAACGCTATCAAGCACGATTGAAGCAGAGATTTGGCCTTAATGCTTACCTTTCTAGAAGCCAGGAAGCTTGAAGACAGAAAATGTTTATTTTCTGGCTTTGGCAAATATTTCTGTCGGAACACCTGGTAATTCATTCAATTTTAACGATTAAGGAAATAAATACATAATTTTAGCTCAGAGTTTTATCGTGGAAACGGACTTTTTTGGTTCGGATCTTTAATTCTTATAGATTCGAAGGCGAACAAGTAGTGTCAAACCAAAAATCCAGCTAAAAACACTTTTCATTCAAGGTTAGTAATAATGATAAAAATTCAACTTGGTTTGACATTTTGACGGTACTGGTGTATACTTCTTACCTCACCTGTCCTCCCAATAATTTTTCAATAGTGTCTTACATCAACACTCTTGAAACTCTATTTAGTATTATTTTAAAGTACTTTTGGTGCAGTTTTGTTTGTTTTTTGAATAGTATGTGGCTTTTGATGAACAAGCGGCACTATCACACCTAATTTTGCACGTTTAAGGTGAAAAAGCTTTTAAAGAATGATACAATTGTATCTTTAGGCCAAAAATTTTACATTTAGTTATCATAAACACCTGAACAGCATGTCATTAGAAAGCTTAGTTTCTGCACTTTCTAACGATCTGTCGCAGCCATGCATGTATATATAAAAGATTTGATTAACAGCTGATTTTATGAACATACCGAAGTCATATTTGACGCTAGTCAGAAATTGTCCGAAGATCGCCATACGTCCTTTTTTTAAACGGTTTGCAGATTTAAATTCTTCGTAAAATTTTGCACCAGAAGGTGCTGGTCTTACAGTCAGCCGGGGCTTGTTAAAAATATGCAACTGATGCTTTGTCACTTTTCAATACTTGCCCTTAGAGAACAGAGACAGAGAAGTCTGAAGGCGCATACACAATGAAGGCTGCGGATGCTGAAACAGACTACACAAGAATCTCGAAAACAGAACCCTCGCTTTTTTTACTTTTTTTCTCAAAATGGTTCAGTTGGCGCGGTTTTTTAGTTCCCCGTTGCTTATTTAGCTTCTGACATCATATAGTTGAGGTTTAGGCTACCAAATGAGCTATTGACATTGAGTAAATATTGCTCAAAAATTCAGATAAAATGTTAAGAATCAACCCAAGAATCCTAACTCGAATTCGAGTACGGATGCTTGGGCGGATTCTTTTTATAACGCAATTCTTCAAATAACGTTCAGTTGATCAATAACTCATCTATTAGTCCTGAATCTTAACTAACTCAATCTTAACTCAAATAGCCAAAAAACAAATACAACTAAAATGTCTAAAATTATTTTCAAGAGTACTCTTACCTATCTAAGGTAAAAATGTCTTTTTATCAAAATGTAATCTTCACTAAAAAGTCCCACTTTTTAGCGATTCTTCCACATTCACTAATTTGAACGTTAACTTTACTTCCGGATTTGGTGAAGGTCATGTAGGAAATGACATCCTTGCGGTATTATTGTAATGAGATTCCGTTTTTAAATTAAAAGATAATTTTTAGTTAGGAGACACTTTGAAAAGCAAAGTTGACTTTGGCCTGAATGACCCAATCGGTCCAACCCTGCTTTATTATCCTGTTGATGGATTCCTTGGTTTGGCTCCAACATTCTATTATTCATATTCAAAAAATCTTACTACAACCTTGGACCAATTAGTTAGTGTCTTGGACGAGCCTGTGATTACCATCTGGAACAATAAGTTTGTTCTTCTTTGACTTTCTTATTAACATCACTCCATTGACCAGCTAAAATTGTGTTAATGGGTTTCAACTGAAGCTGATTCACCGGCTGCATTTAATATACCTGTGCCTTAATATGGAAAGAAATCACATCCAGAGAATACGGCATGGCCAAAACATGTTTGGTGATCTCATCTAAATTCACCGACAAAAAATCTCTCAAGAAAGAATTTTTAAAAACAGTAACAAATTTAAAAAAACTTTTTCGTTAAAAAGTAATTTTTAAAAGCAAAATTTGGCATGTTTGTCGATTTTTACCACTCG